>JABFPN010001416.1:0-29548 GCA_022817305.1 Leptoteleia sp. ZL-2020 | reverse complement strand
ATTAGTAATAAAAAATTCGTAATATATGAAATAATATTAGTATTTATTTAAAAGAAAGATAATATATCACAACTTTACGAAAACACTTAGTAAAATATACTCATATATTTCTCTCAGTGTATGAATTTTTTTGACATTGTTAAAACATATATGGACTATATATGTTTCATTTTTACTAGGATAGAAGACAATCAAAAACAATGAACGAGGTCAAACCTGTGATTAGGTTTTTGACAATATTACAATAAACGAAAACATTCGTTCTTATTCAAAGTTAAAATACTGGGTTATTTTTTTTCTTATTATAGTGGCAACACTGAAAGTATGTATATATTTTTGTTATATTAATTTTAATATATACCTAACGTATACCTTCCAGAAACGTACCCACAAAACCGAAACATAATTGCGAACATTGTTTTGTTCAATGGATACCACCATTACTATCCGAAAATCCCCATAAAAGTGAAATTTGTTATCTCACCAGGGAAGTACCATCGGCACTGGTTCGGCGGACACGCGGAAAGTTTTGAAACCTCATTTCGAATACTAAATATTATTTATAGTTTTAGATGGGATACGCCGATCCGTAAAGGAGGTCGCGAAGAAATGTGACTAGGGCCGAGGGAAATCCCTAGAAGATGTGAGAAACGGTAAAGGGTGGAAAGTGTCGGTGACGGGATTGGTGCGATTAAGTGCGGGGAAATAGAGGTAGCCCGAAAAATGGAGTATCCAGTGCATTAATTCGTTCGATAACCACTGCCGCGCGGTGGGGCGCAGTTGTGCCCACGGCAGTAACAGCTAAATGTCCCTATGCGAGGGACTTTTGGTAACCATTGGCCTTGGCCCCGTCCTCGACGAATGCCCGCTGGAAATCGCTTAATCGGCCACGTCGGTGTCCAGCTGTAAATGATTTTGGATCCGCGAGGAAACATGACGCCAGGGGCGACACCGTCGCGCGCCCAGATGGCGCCACGGTCGGCCGTCAGGGGACGCCACGCGGTCAGATAAAAACATATCGTGAGAGAGAGAGAGAGAGAGCGCAAATGCGAAGCAGACAATCAACCAATGAGCTCCGGTCAGGATGCCCTCTAACCTCCAAGGAGACTGATTCTTGTACATTATCACTAGATCAAGGAACCAAGCCAAGCGAAATGCAACAAAAAGTCACTAGCAGTAATCACGTAGTCGTTCGAACATGGCGGCAGCCGTCGCCGCAATAGCCGCTGCAACGTTTGCCGTCGATATTGAGTAGAGATGCGGCGCAGACTGCGGCAGGGCTTTTTCATACCTAGCTAGGGACTTTGGGATTGCGCGCAGGGATCCGTGGCAAGGGGACAATTGCCGGGGAAAGATTGAGCGCACAGAGGGCGTGATCGGCGCACCGCGACTGCATGTTTCGACGATAGGTGGCGCCAGGGCGTCGAGGTGGGGGGCGCGTGGTCTTGCTGCCTGCCGTGCGCCGCCGGCGGCGCCGGTGGTGGTGGCGCTGGCGTCGGGGGCGCTGCGGGCTCACGTTCGTCTATCTCGAGGCCCGTTTCCGCGCCCGTCCGCGAACTCTCCACGTCCCTGCAACGCCTGCAACAGCAGCTGCAGCAGGCCGAACAGCCGGTGAATGTGATCAGTGACAATCGTGCACCCCTCGGAGACTTGGACGAGGACTTGGATAATTTCGACGACATAGTCGGCAAGTTCGCCAAGGAAGAGGAAACCACCAGAGAGGGCAGCACTCAACACCGCCTCAGTCCGAGGCTTCAGGATATCGAAGAGGAAGATGATGAAGAATGTCGCATCATTAAGGACAGGTGAGTCCACCAATATCTTTTTACTCTTTCCCTTGTGGAAAAAAATACTGAAAAATGCTGAAAAATGTTGAATATTGCCACTTTTAGCAGGTTTCCAGTGTTTTTCAGCATTTTTCAGTATTCTTTCCACAAGGAGTATTCAGTGTTTTTCAATATTTTTCAGAATTCTTTCTCCAGGGTTTTAAACAAAATGTTTTTTTAAACACTATTGTTTAATCATTCAACTGAAGAATAAAACGTTTTCAGGACCAAAAACGTAAATAAAATGGCAAATTACTGAAATAAAAATAACATTATATATCTGTCATTGAACTTGTTCGAACGTGTTCGAAACAATAATGATAATGTTCATATATTTTTGAACAGTTCGGATTACTTATTTATACTTAATTAATAATTATTTAAACTAATAGTTTTAACAATTTAATGTAATGAGAAAAAAGTAATAAAATTAAATTATGAAGCTGAATGTAAATACTAAACAGATACAGATATATATACATATATACATATATACCGTAACTGAATTAAAACTTAATTTTGATTTCTATTCGTAGTAATCAATTCATTAAATTATTAATTCAAATTATAACAATTATAAATATCGTGTATAATAATGACTAATGTAATAATTAATGGAGTATTGATAATTAATATTAACTGTTGGAATACCTGAACTGTTCAAACAATAGAATTTCTGAATAGTTCGAACAGTTGGTAAACTTTTCAAACATTTGGCAGGTATAATACAAAGCTTGAAACTTGAACTCAATGCAAAACAAGTTTGTTTGGGTTTTAGATTTTGAAAACATTTTATCCATCAGTCTCATTCGTACATGGAATAGAAATTCTAATTCCAAAGCAAAATGTGATTCTCGTTACATGTAGAAAACTTGAACCTGCTTAAGTTTGGGTTCTGAAAGCTCAGTTGTTTTACTTTATGATAAAAGTGATACTGACAATTTATTATATAATAATTAGAGCGATTCTAGTAAAAATGAAACATATATGGATATAAATGTTTTTTCATAATTCACATATAGCCATATATGGACATATATGGTTGATATATGGTAATAATTGGTTTCAATATGAGGAAATTATTAAAAGTATATATGGCTAGAATAGTATATCAATTATTGCCATATATTGACCATGTATATCCATATATGTCCATATATGGATTAAGAAAAAACATATTTAGCCATATATGTATTAAAAAAATGGATTAAGAAAGTCATGACTATATATGTTTGATTTTTACTAGGGGAGTTTCTTCGAATTTGAAAAATATTTTGAAAATCGGTAAAAAAGGTGCCTCTGACGTTGTTTACGGTAACGTCAGTTAAGTCTAAATAATTTTTCCATTGGACTTAATAAATTTATTAACATCATGTTTTGAGAATGAAATTTTGTTTCGTGCGTTCATTTAAAAATCTCTTTTTTTCCCGCGTTGAATTATCGCCCTTCTTGAATTTCACATTTTCCATTTCGCTCCGTGTCATTACATACGACAGAGATGGAAACAAAAATTAATAGGTTAAACGATTATTAATGATTTATATTCTGAAAATTGGCTCAAGACCAAAACCTTGAGCCAATTTTTCCTTGGTCGGTCTTGATAACCGAGTTTCTTTGATTGAATATTATCACTCGAAATACAAAAAAGAAAATGATTTGTAATCTAGATGGCGCTAGTGACAAATGTAGGCGATTACTTTTAAATCAGACCTCGTTTGGCGAAGTTGGGGCGCGCGCGAGAATGAAATGTTATAATTTTATAACTTTATTAAAATACTTTGTCAGTGTAAGTGTTTTCGTTCGGTTGTTTGTCTTCGTCTAATGAATTCAATTGGAAAACATTGCGCGCACTCTGCATTCGTATCTATATATAAGTTATTAAAAAGTTATCATCAGTCGAATGTCTAACATGCAGTTGAACGAAAGTAAATAACTAGAGGCAAATCGAATGAACAATAACTTGTGCAACATTGGCTGCAGTAACAAACGAACAAGTTTAAATTAGATAAAGATCAATAAAATCAAACAAATTCCATTAAGTGCCAAGGCGAGTCGCTGAATTAAATAATAAATAAACGAACGATAATAAAATAAAACTGGGCATGGAAATGGGAAGGGTAACAAATTCGAGTACTTTTTAAGCAACCCTTTTTGCTGTATTAAAATGCTCGCCAACTTTTTTTTGTTTTTTTTTTATAGTTGACTTTTCTGCCATTGGCGACTTTGTTTTCATTGTCACTACTTAACAGTTAATTAAGTTGATTTGAACAAATGGAAAATGGCGGGAGGAATTATTCGAATATTTGATAAAGGAAAGTTAATCATTTCATTTTCTATCTCTCTCTCTTTCAAGTGGACTCTCCTTGAAGAATTGTTTCTAGAATTGATTAAAGTTCATTGCAAATTAATGCGCATTAAAATAATTAGTTCGTTTATATATTGCATAAACAATAAGAAAATTACACGTCCATCTTTGAAATATTAAGTGGTATTAACCGGGATATAATTTTAAAATCTTATTTCGGTCAACAAATACGTTTTGTGTACGTTTATTCAACGTTAATGGTTTACTTTGAACTCTAAGAAAAAGTTATGTTACAAGTTGTTGTTACGTTAATAAAGTTGTAGCAAAAATTACTATACTTTATAATTACTTAGCAAGTATCAAAATAGTATTAAATGTCCTACCATTTTTATGGCACTGAAAAATGAAACGATTTCAAGGCACAAAATGTAAAAAAAACTTTGTTTTCGTTTTGTATTTACATCCATTTTTAAGTCTTTTGGATGTAAACAATCAATATTATTGTTTTTATTTCATTAATTTGACCTTACAGATGTTTACAAACATCGTTTGTTTTATATGCCAAATTTTTAAAACGTTTCACTGTTCAGTTCCATACAATTGGGTAAACCCTGCTGGTTACCAACATATTTCACTTTCACTATGAATAAAATATCGTATTAAATGGTGACGAATATCGTATAAAAATGGTTCTAGGTTGGTAGACCTTTGTTTTTTGGCTTGGGTTACCAACTTAAAACCACTTTTATAGTATTTTTTGTTCTCATTTTTGTATTCTATAATAATTTCTGGTTAAAATATTAAAATACTAAAATACTTTAATAATGTTATAAATGCACACATTTCCCTAATATATTATAAAATATAGTAACAAGTATAAAGTATAGTACATATAAAAATAACTTTCTCTCAGTGGAAATATTTCAAATTGAGCTCAACGAAATGGGTTGACCTTGGTTCGGCAAAAATGATAGTTGCTAACTCTATTAATGGGTAATACTACGCAAATGCGACGTACGTTACGATATAAATCACCGACAGCGCCATCTAAATTACTAATATCAGCAGGATTACAGCTGTAATCTAGATTATCACCCGTCTATCTAATGTTTCGGACTAAATTAGTAACTAGCGTATGTGTTACTAATGACAATGTACCGTCGCTTCGTGCATTATCGTCTGGGTCTGAATTTCATGTGGCTTTCCTTTTGAAAAGAGCAATCGAGATGTTCATTTAGATAAACGGCACACAATGTTTCCTTTATTATTGCAAAAGGATATTTGATGTGCACTTGAGCGGCGTTATTTTAAAATGAAAAACTGCAAGTGTCAGATTCCAAGATGTGTGTCCTTATTTTTTTTTTTAATATTCAAATGTGGTATTTTCGAAATAAATAGTTATTATAAGTGGGACTGAAGAATAAAACGTTTTTAAAATACAAAATTTCATTATCTTTTGATTTTTGAGTGCATTTTCGCCCTTTCGAAACAAAAATAAAAACAATAACAAACATTGTTATTGTTTTTGTTTTGATAATTTGACCTTTAATATATAAACAAACAATACTTGTTTATATTTACAATTTGAAAAACGTTTTATCCTTCAATTCTATCTATAACAATAAACAATTTTATTTTTAAACGGTATTACACATTTGAATATTCCCGCGAAAAATCATAACTTTATTAGTCACCTGAATATTTTAATTACAAATTGCTCCCGCTAAATATTTAATATTAGTTTTCGGTCGTGCTCCAAGAATACCCCAAATAAATGATATTTACTAATGTTTCCACGTAAAATTAGGTTACATTAGTAATTAAATATGAAAGGTGACGTTATTCGCGGCGGGATTTTTAAAATTGTCAAATTAATAATTGCCTTCCGCGTGCTATTTTTTATACTTTTCCTCGGTTTAAAATATTTCTCACGTCAAGGAATCCGACTTTAATTGACACAAAGTAACTTTTCAAAATGACAGAAGCACATGCGGGGGGTGAGGATCTCAACGTGAAAATGAAATACCTTAAACGAACTTTATCAATCGAAATGGCAATCGCGCAAAATTACAATCAAATCAAATTTATATAATAGAAAAATGAGCCGGAGTATAATGGGGGATGTAAAATTATTCATTGTATTAGTGCCGTCGTCAAAGAAACTCGATAAATTTTAATGACCGATCAGAGTCGAGTGTTACTTTCCGGACAAAAACGAATCTCTTTTTTTTGGTAGAGGAGGGAACAGGGAAGAGGATAAAAATGCAAAAACGAAAAAGAAAGAGAGAAAAAGAGGGGGGAAGGACGGATAACGTGGAAACGAAAAAAAAGGGATGATATTTCAGGCGGAATACGTTTCGCGTTCAGCTTTTTATCGTTAAATTTCTTGTCTCCATTTCCCTCGGACTTATCTCACGAGCCCGATCTTGCAGCGTGGCTCTAATCTATTCGCCGGATATTGTGAATTCTATCGCGAACGCGCGCATATATATGGGAGATTACTTGTCTATTCCTGTATCCCAAAGAACATGTTGTGTCAATATGGTTCAAGGCGAGGGTAAATTAAAGGTAAATTTCGTTGCGAAGAAATTGAAATCGCCGACTATTGCCCGATAAGATGAATCGAACGACCGGAAGTCGAGTGTTAGTTCCGCTTTTGATCGGGCGATCAATCCGAGCCACGCCACGTTTTATTATATGAAATGTCGCGCGACGATTTGTAAATTACGCGCATTACGCCGGGGACAACTTTACGACTATTTTCGCTCGGTTACGCTAAATAAGATGGATCGTCGAAGCAGCGATTCTCATTGTCAAATCTAGTATTGTTGGGTTGCTAAGTTACGATGTTAGTTGAATATTAATGACGTAATATTGTAGGTCGTTGAGTTATTGCGCAGAACGGTAAGGTTGAGTTAACGTTGCAGTAACGTCGGAAGTATTTATATATTACTTTAGTCCATTGTTAAAGTAACGTTTAGCAAACGGAAATGCTTCTTGTTTGAATATTAAAGTTTCACGTTACTATAATGATGGAGTAACAACTTTTATGTCACTGCATCCTTGAAGTAACATCACACAAACGTCGCTTCAAAGTTTTACGTTACCGCAAAGGTACAGTAACACATGTTACGTTACCGCAAAGGTGCAGTAACACATGTTATGTTACTGTATTTTTCAAGTAACGTCACACGAACATTGCTTCAATTATTAAATTTTAGAATTGAAAAAATTAATGTATATGCTTGTTTTGCACAAATATACTTGTACAATTATCAAAATTTTATGTTACTGCACTCTTAAAGTAACACGACACAAACAGTCCTTCAATGACTAAATTTGAAAATTTAAAAACTAAGAAAATATGCTTATTACAAAGGTATTCTTTCACACGTGTTAAACTTTCTTGTTACTGCAATGATGCAGTAACACTTATTACGTTACTGAACGTTTGTGTTATGGCACTTCTTTTAACATAAATACTTAAAGAATATTCTGTGCGTAAAACTTATTTAACAAAATTTTTCACGGTACTTAATGTAACATCGTACAATAATTTTATTTATCCGTTGCCGTAACGTTCAGTAACATAGATACTTTATGCAATCACTTTTCAAAACGAATATTACATATGTTATATTAACCGATGCATACAAATACTTGCAACGATTATGCAACGTTCACAGTTTTATACTCTACTGTACAAGAGCATCAAAATAACTGCATCAACGTAAAGTAATAGTAACAGCAATAAGTAACGTGTCTTAAAAAAAAAAAAAACATGAATTGAACTTGAAACGTTGATCTGGTTTTGCCGGCGGTAAAGTCAGGGTATATTAGAACTCAATTCGAGTTAATATTAGTCCTTTAAGTCGGGTGATGGGAATTCAGAAATCCGCATTGACTGGACCAGAATCATTGTTGATAATCCAAATGGTTTTCGTATGCTGCAAAGATGTTGGTAGGTGTGTATGCCCTAATAAACTAGTTGGTGGTGGGGGTCGGCTAATTTATACGCCAATCGATGGAGGAAGCTAGTACCGTCGAATTAGTTCTCGGATCAAGGGCTTTCAATGCCTACCGGAATCACAAGGAATTTCGTTTAGACCACTCTTTTGCAGTACGAAGATTGCATTTCTCACGTCATGTTATTCATTTTTATTAAACTTTCACACGGCGATAAATAATTCGATTTAAGTGTAGTTTTAATTCGTTCGCGCGGAGAAATAAAGGAAAATTGAAGCAATATTTTATATCATATCAAGATACTGTTGAATAAATTAGTGACGGGTTTTAGAATTGAGTGGAATTGAATATAAAATGAGTCAAGCGTGAGTTAATATAAGTATTAACCCACAATATGAGGAATGTAAAGGGAAAATGAAATTTAAAGCAAAATTTGCGTATAAATCAAACATGACTTAGAAATATTTATTAACTTATTATTTTTATTAACTTGAACTTAAAATTAACTTTCAAATATTTTAATGCATCAATGTGCCTAATGTTAAAAAAAACTTGATTAATGGTAGGGGTTTGTTAAAAGTTGAAATAACGTTAAATTGTTCTTAAATTCAACTATATTATACCATTAGTTATTAAATATTTAATTATAACTAAAACTATTAAATTTATTGTATTAAATACTTAATTATGACGAAATACTTTATATAAAGTTATAATGAAATAACTTAATTAATTTCGCATAAATAATGGTAGACATTAATCGAAGGACTCTGATATTATTTAAATATTAATTAAATTTTATTAATGCATGAGTACTTAATGATTACAATAGATATTAATTCTTCTATTTATAGTAAGCTCATGTTTGGAAGGAAAATTGTGTGTAGATAAAATTGCAAATAGATTCAGAGTAGTAGATCTGTTTCCATTTCTCTTCGTTAAAAAAAGATAGATGGAAAGAGATAATGGAGAACAAAATTTAAGACTCTCAGAGAAATAGTTTTCTTTGGCTGTGTGACGTATTTATGTTTCAGTTTCACAATAAAGATCGTACGCTGAGAGAAAATACTAGTAGTTTTTACCGTATAAAATAATAACTCAGGAATATAATTGAATATATTTAATAAAATATTTAAAATACTTAAAAAAAGTGTGACGAAGAAATTGAACTAGTTACTTCACTGTCACCAGTCGCACTTTTTACAACATTTCTACTATAGAGGGCGGTAGTATAGTATGGTAGAGGGCGCAACTGGCGACTGTGAGGTGACGAGTTCTATTCCTTGGTCGTATTTTTTTTCAAATTATTCCTTTTAAATTCTATATATTATATTGTAAGAAATACCGCAAATTTGCAGGTATTCTCCAGCTACTAATAAATTTCTCTGAGTAAAAGACAGAACTGCGTATCTCTTCTGTTTGTGTCGAAGACAAAGTTTCGCCACATCGAATAAAGCTTGAAACAGCATTGCAGTGTAAATGAAATTCCTTGCGATACATACCTTAAAGGCTTATCTGATACCGTAGCTCAATATTGTTTGGCGAATAAACACAATATTGCATGCAATTTTTCTTACAACGACAATAAAGAATGTCAGTTCTATTAAATATTACAGTAAAATATATTCGGGACGCACTCCAAATTGTAGATTAAGATCACTATTTTCAATTTAACTCGGCGATAACATCATTCTAAGGAATAGCTTAAATCTTAATTGGACTTACAAAGGCGACTTAAATTTAATACAACAAACTTGAAACAATATAGAAATAACTTTTATGTTACTTAATTTTGCGAAAAAAAAACTCAAATAGATTTTAAATGCATTAAGTTACTCACAAAACATAAGTTAATTTAAGTTTAAATTAATCATGATTTTATAAATACTTACTAAAGTTCATAAAAATAGTAGTATTAATTTTCAGTCACAAGTAGCTTAACATTTTAGTTATAAAATAGTAACTCAAATATGTGCAATTAATATTTTTAACATAGTTAAGTTAAGTAAGTTAATATGGCGGAACAAAAAACCGAAATTTAATACAAATCACGTAGTTTCCATTTCATTGCATCAATATAAATTGAAGAAAACTGTCAACAGAAAAGATAATAAATTTGACCTAACGTAATTTAAAATTGAATTCAAAATGCGTTATTTAACTTGAATTTAACTCCGATTCGAAACAAATGAAATTCCGAAAGAAATTAACTTGAAATTTAAACAGCTAAACTTGATTTAACTTCAAGTCCAAAGTTAATTTAAGCTTAAATCAAAGTTGACGGTAATTCAACATTACGTAAAAGAAAGCGTGAGTTTAATTAGAGTAAACGGCGGAGTGATGTCATTAATTTATTAGCGCGAAAGGCTCGGATTAATTTACAAGTAGTACAATTCCGTAAAGAAAGGTAAGACGCTGAATAAGAGCGATTTATTTTCGTCCCAGTCCCTTTGTCGGGCCTGTATCCCATTTCAATTTGTAGGAGTATTATGACAAAGAACATGCGAAACGCTTGGGAAAAGCACCGAAGGCAAAAAGGAGAATAAGTCGAAGGAGACGGGCAAAGCTGTACGGACATTATGTAGACAGTTCAATGAATGCATCGCGAGTCATTTCCGCTTCAAGTTCAGTTATTAACATTTCAGTAATTTGTACACTTCGATCTATGGAAATGTCAAGTGTATATATATATATATATATATATACATATAAATCAAGTATAATATTACATGCAAAGGTTCAAAGGAAATCATTTAATTTAAATCCTCTTTATTTCTAGTTGAAAAATACGTTGCCTTGAAATAAGTAGATTTTACTTGACGTCAGAAATTAATCCTCTCATATATTTTCATGTATGGATACGTGAAATATCGGGTATAATTATTTGTATACGTATGCCCGGTTGAAAATTCTCGATTTGACAGATTGCAATAAAAGATATTTTGATAGATTGCAAAATAATCCACTTCAGACAAATAAATACTTCTTACACGAAATAATGAATTAAATTAAGGGGTAAAATGTTTTTGAATTTAAAAATGTAAACGTGCAATGTTTTTGGAAACCATTTACAAATCAACATAACAAAAACAATAACAAACGATGTTTGCAAACAAATGACAAGGTCGAATCATCAAAACAAAAACAACAACAAGCAATGTTTGTTTTTTTTTCGTATTTTAAAGCGTTTTTTTTTTCTTTATCCTCGTAAATAATTTGAATTCGAAATCACAACGATCTATTTCTTAATATTTTTGTACACAACAGTTAAGTAATAATAAATTAAGTGAATATTAGTAAAGAAAGAGAGAAGAAAATGGTGCGAAAAATAGCGTCACTGTCACGTTTTATCTGCGATTCGATCGCATGAGGGCAAGAAAACTGCGAAAAAAGTTCGCGCATGACCGGTTCGATTATTCCCAGCCCAGCTCACGCGTTGTCGTCTGACGACCTGTTGATGGTTGCTCAACAGCACAGCTGGAATAAAGGCGGATTCAACGACCTACGCCAAAGGGTTGTCGTTCAATTTGCGATCATATTCAGGAGCAAAATGGCGCCGTTTTCTTGCCGCGCGACGTTTACGTTCGCGATAATGAATGTGAAATTTGACGATAAAAAAAAAAAAAAGAATTTCTTCCTCGTTAACAAATTGCGTAATGTTATCGAATTTCACGTAATTTTCGCAGCGGGTGTTGTAGCAAACTTTAATTCGATCTTCTTCCGCGCTCTTCTTTTACTGATCGCGAGGAAATTCGTTTAAAAAGCAATATGTTCCAGATAAGGAAGAGATTTAACTTTTTTTTTTCGCACTCCTTTTCTTGCGAGCAATATAGGGAATTGTTGATTAAACAATTAGATTGTAAATTTTAGTGGATATTGTTAATGAGTTTGTTATTTTTGTATCAATGTTGAGAATTGTTAAAAAATATTAATTGTAAATTTGAGTAAATGAAAAATTAGGTTTTGGAAATTTCAAAAACTTTACTTTACTCTAATATTATTAATATATATATATATATATATAAATTAAAAAAAAATAGAAAAATGTCGTTATTAAGAAACAGAACGAGTTACCTCATAGTCACCTGTTACCAGTCACTACTCACCGATCGCCACTCACTTTCTTCACTACCACTGTATTACCATTTGGAAAAACATTGGTTTTTGTTATACATCAGCTCTGATATGAGAAGGGCGTGGCTTAAATTCGTGGCTTAAATTAAAAAAAAAGTCATTGGTACTTGAAAAATAAAGACTTATATTTCTAACCGACGACGTAGAATAGTGACAGAGGGCGCCATTAGTAATTGTGAGGTAACAAGTTCTATTCCTCAATCAAAATTTTTCTAATATTTTTTTAAAATATATTATTAGCTACTACTAATAAATTTCTCTTTATATTAATATATAAACGATACAATTTCACTATACCAATAAAATAAAAATGTTAAATCAAAACCTGACGAATAAAAAACAACATTGCAATCTGTATTCTAATTAAAATAGATTGTTGTTTCACCGACGATTTATTTTGTATCCATCCATGAAAGTAATGAAAATGAAAAAAAAAGGAAAAAAAAAAGGTTGAAACTCGTGCGGAGAGAAATCCGGTCTCGCGAAGTATTTGCACGAAGTACAAATCATTAGTAATAGTCTGAACTTTCTTCTTTAAGAATCGCTGCTTAAACATTTAACTCGTCTAATATTTCATAAAGATATTGCCGTTAATATTGAGGCGTGCGAAAATTGGACCGACTGAAAGTGAGGCTACTGCGGAGAAGTGGCAATTCACTTGATGAAATTGCAATTTTTCCTGTTAATAGCACTCCGAAATAGTCGGCGTTTTTGCAATTTTGCGGCAATCGTTTCGCAACGAAATCGCGTACGCGGTTATTTTCAACTTGTTTGTCTTTTACTTCTTTTTTTTTATTTTCCTCGCATAATCGCCCCTTTTGAAGATAAGAATTTGGAAAAAGGAAAACTAAAAAAGATGCAATGCTCTTTTGTTTTTGTGTACGAAATAATGCCATAACAATGGTAATAATTTCGTAAACAATAAAAGGGAATTGTAATGCCGTTATAATGATTTCCAAAGTAAACAAAGTAATCGAGTTCATTTGACAAATCAGAATTGTTATGGCACAATAAAGTAAAATTTTATGCTTTTCCAACGCATCACATTAAATTGAACCGAATATGAAATAACAAACAATATTTTCGTACTTTAAAGCGACATTCGTTTCACCTTAATGACTTTTGTAAATAGTTTAGCGATAAATTTTATTTTAGATTAATTTTTATATACATTTTATCTGATATCGGTCACATTCGATAAAAATAACTTTTACCGACGATTTGACATTAATAAAGGACTTTTTTTTGTTTTAAAAAAAAATAATATTAACGTTACTGTTATTTTAAACTTTAATGTAACGTTACTATTGAGTTACTATAAGACAATTCATAAGTTATAGTATTAACTTTATTTTTTATATTTTCATGCACTGAATCTAATTTGCTTAGTACGCCCAACTAAAACCATTAAATCATTTTTAAATAAGTTGGGCTAAATAATTGTTTAGTTGGACAAATCAAAAACTACAGTTGCGAGAACTTATTCAATTGCAACTTACTGTTTTCGTTGATTTTTTCGACAAATCAAGTACTTCAGTTCGATATCCCCCACTTGTCCAATTAGGAGATTGAATACGTATTCAAATAAATTATTTAATTGATGTAGAAACAAAACATAATCATTGCGTTCAAGGCTGTCGATAAAAACGTATTGAACTTGAGTGATATAAACAAAACGACCAATTTGATATTTTCGTGACAAGTATAACATTGGGATTGTGCTTAATTTACGAGCAAGTACGATAATTATTGTTCATGGATTAAATTAATCAACGTAATATAAATAAATTATAAATATAATTCAAAAAAAGTTAATTAATTGAACCCAACTAAATAATTCATAGTTGGCTGCACTATACTTTTCTCGGACTGCAAGTAAATTCTTGTTTTATAGTGACGTAATAGTAACGAATTGTCTTATAGTAACGTAATAGTAACGAATTGTCTTATAGTAACGCAATAATAACGAATTGTCTTATAGTAACGCAATAGTAACGAATTGTCTTATAGTAACGCAATAGTAACGAATTGTCTTATAGTAACGCAATAGTAACCTTATAATAAAGTAACAGTAACGTTAATATTTGGACGTTTTTTTTTAATTCATATGGCCATATCTGATATAATATTTCAGACATATATATTTTCAATAATTTCTTTATACTGAAGTCAATTATTACCACATATCAACCATATATTTCTTATATAAAATTCAAAAAAAATTATACGGTCCATACATATATTTCATTTCTACCGAAGTTAATTTTATTGATGGTGAACAGCAATGCGTTACTTTAAAATTACGGCAATATTTTAACATCGTTCTACTTTTAATAATGCAAAAAGTGTTTGCAAATGTTTACTTGGAAGTCTTTGTAAAGAATCATTGAATAATTTTAATAAGCTGCTTTGCCGGTGCAGCGGCATTAATTATGCATGAATTCTAATGAAATAAAAATCTTTGCTCAAATACACTCGCCATATTAACTTATATTAATAGTTTCGCGAAATTAGTAATCTATCAAATTACGCGCTCCTCTCAGGGCTTGATCAATAACTCTTAGTTTAATTCTTTAGCTCGACATTAATTATTAACTTTCATCGATTTGCCCCAAATCATTTATTCCTCGTTTACAATTTACGCGTCGCTGATCATTAGCGAATCGCAATTCTTTAATTATTTTACATAATTAATCGGCTAAAGAAAAAATGCAACTAAAAAGAGCCGAGCGGAGCTCGGGAAACGCGAAGGTAAATAATATCGATTGAAATGAAAACTGCGCGTAAAAGGAGCTTCGTCATTGGGGCCCTTTTTTCAACGCATTCATTTAATTATTATATTTCTCATTGCGAAAACGAAACGAAGCCCAAAATATCATCCTGGAGGGGGGGGGGGGGGAAGAAAAGAAGAAAAGTGGCGCGTTCGTTCGAAATTCGGAAAAAAGGGATTCGTATTTGGTGGTGCGAGTTTTTATTTGAGAGCGAGCTCTAACGTGACGCTTTTTCCAGCCATTATCAGAAGAAATCACCCACGCCCAGCGGTGGCGGCAGCAGTAGGACGGGCTGGCGAGCGCGCAGGAGCGTAACGACGTCCGGGGCCTCCGGGCA
This sequence comes from Leptoteleia sp. ZL-2020, assembly GCA_022817305.1. Classification (NCBI taxonomy): domain Eukaryota; kingdom Metazoa; phylum Arthropoda; class Insecta; order Hymenoptera; family Scelionidae; genus Leptoteleia; species Leptoteleia sp. ZL-2020. Next base: position 14,209 of record JABFPN010001416.1, on the reverse strand, counting down.
CCAGCACCACGTGATCGCTAGCGCCGTGGCCACGGCACAGGCGAAGATGCAGGCGGAACAAGGCAGCATCGGCGAACTGCGCGGCTACCACAACCTCCGCTCGCGGAGGCACACACTCGCCAACGTACGGTGAGTTGCCAGACCACGCTGGATCAATTACGCCCCCGCACCGTTCGCAGCGCGATTAAGCGCCATGTTAAGCAGCGCTATTATTGTCGATTACCGCTAATAAGCCGTTAAATGGGATTAAGAAGACGCCAATCCCCCCCCCCCACAACGAAACGTTGCTTATTTCTTGCCCGTACACCGATCCGGCTAATTAACGCGACTAACGCCGCTTTACCCGCTTCGCCCAACCCTGGGGGATTTTAACCCTTTGACCTTTTGCTAACGATGATTCGTTGCAGAATTTGGTTATCTTGCGGTCGTACACCCATCCGGGAAACTAACGCGACTAACGTCGCTGAACCCCCCGTGAATTTACCCGTTTGATATTTTCTTAACACTGATTTGTTGCAACATTTGGTTACCTGATATCTGATAGTTGTACAAAATCCGAAAAAAACTAATCTGACTAAATTTTACCCATCCGGACAATTGACGTGACTAAATATACTTAACCTTTGAGGTTTTTACTCGATGAATACTTTATTTACTATTATCTGTTTTAAATTTGGTTATTTTCTCGCCGTGCACCCATCCGGACAATTGACGTGACTAACGACACTGAACCCGTGACCTTACTATTAAAAGTTCAATACCTCTTACTAGATATAAAAGTATTCAAAACAGTATTTGAGGTTAAGTATCCGCAGTTAATTAGTAGTTTCAACTTGAACATAAATTTTGCTAATAATAACAACCGATGAATTGATTATTCGATTTATTTATACTTGATGTGACTAACACCGGGGGAATTGATTAATACACATTTTACATAAAACTTAACAATTCGTTATTACACGCGGATTATATTTTACGTATCGATTGTCTCCGATGCAACTCCATTTTTCGACGTCAAAAGTTAATAATTGAGACACAAAAAAACCTTTTCACTTCTTCGACAAATAAATTATTATCCAATAATACATGACGTTAAATGATCAATGTATCGTGACGTTCATTGGCTTAAAAATCATTTATTTCAACTGTTAATTATGCAAAACTCAATTACTTGAATTATACATGAATGCTGTAAAATTCAAATACAATTACAGTTGCCGAACTAATTAATTGAAATATCAATTATTCGATAAACTTTAGTTTAATAAATGCAAACCAATCGGAGTAATTGATTTAGAATCTTTATTTATATATACACATATAAATTGAAATCGAATTGAGAATAAAAAATTCAATTGTTTGAGGTTCAATTACATTGAAAGCGATTTTTTTATTTTGTTCGAGAACGGATTTCATCTCGAATAATTTACAGTTTTGTATTTTACTTTCCTTTTTATTCCGCCGCTTTATTTGTCAAATAATTCGTCGGAAATAATATATAAAGTTATTTGCACAAATTTACAATCTTGCTCACAAAATGCACAGCTAAACGTAAACAGATTATAAGGCGCAGTCATTTATTAATATTAAAATTTAATGGGCATAATTAAAGCACTCTTTGAAGAAACTTTAAGAAACAGCGGGAAATTAGATTTATTAAAATGTAACGGCGCTGGTTCGCGCGCGCGCGCGCGCACGGTGAACTTGGAAAATTGTGCGAAACTGAATTTCGCCGAATCAAGGAACAGAAATTAATGAAGGGGACAAACTAAATAAATCAATTAAACATTTACGCGCACTTTTGTCGAATGAAACAAACGGTTTCGTTAATTACACGGGGAAGAAAAAAAAAAGCACCGTTAATTCATTTCGCGCCGTAAAAACCGTATAAAGTCCTTTATCGCGCCTTCCCCCCACTCCCTCGCCCACCCCACCCTTTTTGTTAAACATAAAATGAAATGAAAAGGCGTTTTTATTATTTATTTATAAAAGCATTACCTCGCGCAGCGCGCGTAAAGTTCTTAATTAAATTTCATAACGGCAACTGCGCTTTTCAAATATTCAAAATAATCAAACGCCCAATTGGACAAAGGCGTTGAAAATTCAAAATTAATTTGCAACCCAAAAAAGAAAAAAATTTTTGTTGCCATTGTGGAATTTGGCTACGGGGAATTGTTTCAATTTTTCATTTTACAACTTTTTTTTTTGTAATAATAATAACAATTTCGTAATAGGATATAAATTTTGTATTTTAATCACCGAAAGAAGAGACGATGGTCTAAAAAAAATTTTGTACGCTTTTCAATTGTAGAGGGAAAAAGTATCAGTTTCTTTTAAATACAATGAAAATCGCGGTGTTCCGGAATTGAATCTGAAAATGATTCTCGTCAATTTACGCCAGAGGGCATTGCGTCACAATTTGTCGAATACGATACAAAAATTGATTAGGGAACGGAAGAAGAGCGAGGGAAAGAGAGAGAGAGGGATGGCGAGAATGAAAGGGAGAGAGAGAGGAAAAAGGACAAACAAAAGCCTACGGTAGACAATGAAACAGGCTGCTTTTTGATCGGATATAAATAAGACAGACGGTGGGGGATCATCAATCAGAATCTCGGCGATGCGAGCTCTTGCTGCTGTTGCCACTTCTGCTGACACTACAAACTACTAAGGGTTTTCGACACAAGTACATTCGGAATCTCTTACCGGCGTGTCCTGTAACAAATTCTAAACACAAATAATTATTTTAGGCGTTTCGTGAGATAGTTTTTTTTATCGCAAGTAAAATTAATGAAAAATTAAATAAATTGATAACAAATGCAAATAAATGATGGTATTGAAAAATGAAACGTTTTCAAGATACAAAATGTAAACAAACTTTGTTTTTGTTCTTCTATTTACATCCACTTTTATGTCCTTTGGATGTAAATAAACAATATTATTGTTTTTGTTTCGTTAGTTTGACCTTTCAAATATTTACAAACATTGTTTTTTGATGTCTCCAATTGTAAAAACGTTTCGTTCTTCAGTTCCATGAATAAATGTAATAAAGTAAACAATAGAAAAGGGAGATTTTCTTAGAAATAAAACATGTAATTAAATGAGAAAGAAAGAAATTTGACTTCTTCGGGCTTCAATATGTTTTTTAAGTTTCACTAATAAAAATGAAACATATATCGTCCATATATGTTTCAACAATTTCATATAAGGAAAAAAATTAATATTTGGACATATATGTTTTTCCTTAATTCATATACGGCCATATATGGTTGATATATGGCAATAATTGTTATAATATTTTAGCCATATATGGATTTAATAATTATCTCATATGGAAATCAGTTATTGCCATATATCGACCACATATGGCCACATATGGATGAAGAAAAATAAAAGTATGAAATCTTTAAGACATATATGGACCATATATGTTTCATTTTTACTAAGGCATGGTATAAACTCAACTTAAAAATAAAATGTATTGGTAACTCTTCGCCTTTGGTTAGGGATACCAACTTAAAACCAATTGTTTCCTAGTTGAGTAATATACTATTAACAATTTTATATAAGAAAATAAAAACATTCATATATGGTCATATATGATTGAATTTACTCAAGTTATTTGTTGAAAACTGTGGTAATATCTCCAAATAATATTTCTCAATATACGAGAATTAAAAAAGCCCGCAAACAAAAGATGAATATCAAATTAAGGAACTAAGGAAATTGAACAAACGAAATTTCCGTATAATACTCCGAATAAGCGAAATAGAATAAAAATATTGACGTGAATATAACAAGAGAATCGAAGATGTACGAGGCGTTAGGTGTAAAACGATAGAGAAAATATGACGTAAAAGTACACGAGAATTGATGGTGGATTTGCAAAATAGCTGCAGGAACACATTTGTTGCAAAATTTCATCGCGAGTCTCGCGTCTTTTTCTCCCTTTTCTCTCGTTTTCTTGTCTTCTTTGATACCCCTATCGATTTGTTTTCGACGTTCTCTCCCCTCCCCCCCCACCAATAAAAATAAACTACCTTTGCCACTTTAATAGGGTCACTCCGGTCGACCCTTTTCATGGGACATTCCCGCGATCCCCTCAAGTCGTCGCTGGACGCGATCGACCAATCGCTCAGTGTGCTTGAAAACGATACTTCCGTGTCCGAGCCGCCGCACCTGCATCTCGATGTCGATTCCGAATCACCGGAAGAATGCAATGTGTCCGACATTAAAGGAACCTGAGGCACAAATGAAACCATTAACTATATAACCGTTTGTTTTTCGCCGAATGTGCTTTAATTAAGCGGGTACTAAATGTTGAATTTACATTTATGTACCTATTTTCGCAACGCGTGCACGAAAGTTAGTCATTTCTAATTTGCGGGAAGAAAATAGTAGATTTCATACTCGGAAAGAAAAGTGTACTTTTCCCTTTATCGTACTGCTTTTTGCTTGCAATAAAGTAATGACATTTTTCTTATGGTACTGAAAAATTAAACGATTTCAAAATACAAAATGTAAACAAACTTTGTTTTTGTTTTGTATTTACATCCAATTTTATGCCCTTCGGATGTCAACAATCAATATTGTTTTTATTTCGTTAATTTGACCTTCCAGATGTTAACAATGTTTTTTTTTATGCACACTTTTAAAAACGATTCGTTCTTCAATTCCATACTTTTCTTACCTAATCTGAAATCGACTATTTTCCACCCCGTCAAGTGGGAACGGAAAATAGTATATTACGTAACGAGGGATGGAAATCTATCTTGATCGTATGAAATTTATAGAACTATCCTTTTTAAAATAATATTCGTTCTATTTTCGAAAATAGAAATAATGAGGTTCAATAATTTTTAATATCGATTGTTATTGGCGGGATACCTGTTGTGGTCTACCGCTGTCCCCGTGGAGTTGCTTTTGAAAGACCATTGGACTGGTTTGAATCTCGACGCAGACCCATTGCGACTTGCTTTTTGAACGGCGCGCTAATCTGCGCGTTTGATCGGGCGATTGGCATGCTAATATTTTGTCTATTTGAGTGTCGTCCAACAGGTGAAGTATCTTCGACAGGGGAATTTCATCGCCCAGTTTTATTTGCGTTTTAATTGGACGAGGTTGCGGCTTCGAAGATGACCATGGCTGTGGATAGAAATTTGACCAAACCATTGATTTCCCTCCCCATCCTCTCTTTAACGTTATTTTGCGGAGAAATGTTTACATTTGTTTAATTAATATCAAGTTTCAAGTTAATTTTTATACTTTCTTCGGTTTTTCAGTTAAAAAGAGATGATAAATTGTTGAGGGAACGGTAATTTTATTTTTCTCACTCGGGGCAAACTAAAGATCATTTTGCGCCCGTGGGAGATCCGGAAAAATGGGGTGATTTGTCTTTCTATGTGACGTAATAGTATAAGTAAGCAAAATAGTACTTTATGGAGACCCGAACGGAAACTAGTCTTTTCTGCCCTAGGACAGAAATTAGTTGTTTTCTGCCCTAGGACGGGAACTAGTTGTTTTCTGCCCTAGGGCGGAAATTAGCAAGTTTCTGGCTGGTCTCCGTCTTCTAAACAGGACGGAAATAGGGCAGTTTCATGCACTCGTTACAAAAATATCTATTTAAATTCATCCATCAATTATCTTTAAGCTAATCAGCTCTAAAAAATTATCGAATACGTCTACTTTATACTGGCATTGTACATACCCAGCTTAAGAAATTTTAATAAAACAATTAAATTAATAAGTTTTAAAATTATAAAGTAATTTAATAGGATACTGAACTTCTTGGTGTACACTACAAAACCGTTTAAATGTTAGCTTTGCAGGTTCAAATCTCGGAAACTTTTCCTCTTTTTTTTTATGTTTACATTGAAATGAGTTTTACTGTTTGTATCCTTTCGTTCCCCCTCAATTTCTTTATTAATAATACAAGTTTTAATTAGAGTATGAATATTTCAAGTGTTTTATAATTATAACGAAACTTGTTGCAATGATAAAAGAGTGAAATAAAGGGTGTACAAGTAAATGGAAAATTTCATATTTCCGAATAATAATCTCTCACGGGCTGTGTATAAAAATCGAATCTTTTTTAACTTATTCAGAATTATAACTACTACGGACATATTGTATTAAAAATTCATTATTTTACGTAACGAATAATCAATGGCTTTATTTAAACTACACGAAATAAGCGAATGCATTATCTATCGTCTCTTTGCCTCTCGAGTTTAATTATTGAAAAAGAATTCTATTTACGTTTAAATCGTGAATAAATTATAATGCGAATTAAATAAGCTATACAGCTACAGTTCCAATTAATGTTAATAATTATCACATGTATGGAGATGAGATTGGCATATTAATTAACATTACTGCAACGTATCTGTATATCTTTTGTAAATATTTAGTTCCAGCTGTGCCCCGAGGCTTAACTTCACAATGGTAATGTTTCGTTTGTACAACCTGCGGTCATCGGTCCAATTCAATTAGCACAATACAACGAATCAACATTGATGATGAAAAAAGAATGTCGCGTTATTTGATAAAACACAATGTCTATGAAAAATAAAGGTATTTCGTTTCAATTCAAATTGTTTGCGTTAAATAAACTTTCGGAAGATGAACAATTTTTTTAATTTATATTTTACCAATTGAGTCTATGTTCCTGTAAATTAAACTGTACGGATTGTGCAAATTGTGTTTAATGTTAAGTTTCCCTAAATATTACTAAATATATATTCCTATATACTATGTACAAATAACTTCTCTAAATGTTTCTAAATAATATAAACAGTAATAAAAAAATACTAAAAATATATTAAGTGGAAGTAAAACTTTTGTACAGAAATGAACTAGTCAGGTTTAAAGAATAATATTGAGAATCTTTTTTTTAAACATTTCTCCGGAATATTATTTTGGAACATTTCGTGGGAAAGAATAAAATGATCAGTATTGAAAATCCAAATTCGTTTTATCTAAAAAATATTGTGTATTTTGATAACGTTTTATTCTTCAACCCCACGAAAATTTCCCTCGCTGGTAACCAAACCTCTTTGCCCTTCGCACTATCCTTCCTATCTCTTCCTAAAACTTTTGAAGCCAAAATATTGGACTTTGATATCTTCTCCAATCTCGGTGTTGCTTCTTCTTTGGAAACCTCTGCATCTTCCAACTTTAAATTAACTTCCTCCTTGGTGACCTCTGCCTTTTCCACATTCAATTTAACTTCACTCATTTCCAATGACCTTCTCATCACTTCATTTGCTTGCTGTATACTTTCCGTTAACTTTGGTATCGAAGCTGTAGAAAAATCCCTGTCAGGTGACATCAGTCCACTGTAATCCAATGGTTCAGGAATTTGTCCATCAGTTGTCATTAATTCCAACGAGCGATCACTTTCTATCGTTGGTCCAGGAACGAATTTCTTTGAAATATCTCTAGGAGTTGAAAACTTGGACTTGGATGGAAAGGGAAGACGGTCCTCTATAAATTTCTGAATTTCCGTCGGTTGTTCTTTCAATTCGTCTATACCTTCGGAACTTGAACTTGTTCGACTTCCTGATATTATCTCGGCAGTACTGAACGAAACGTCTGACAATATTTGGGCTGAAGTGGATAACTTTGACAGTTTGCGAGGTGTTGGCAATTGCTCGGACTTTTGCAACCTATCCGTTAATGTTAACTTCTGTTCTTCAATTGGTAGTTTCGTTAATTCGGATGGATCAGACATTTTTAATTCGTCTTTGTCAAACTGATCTGGTATTGGTAGCTTTTGAAATTCAAACAAAGTATCACTATTCGTGGAAATCCTCTGCAAAGGTTTTGATTCCTGCTTCAAAGGCATCGTAGTTGATAAGGGAGTGGAAATTTTAAATTGACCTCCTTCTTCAAGAAGGTCTAGAAAGGAGGATCGTGGGGTTTTAGAACTAACAATTTCCATCCCAGCAGAAGTCGAGGGATTTATAGGTTGACTAATATTAGATTGATGGACTGACCGAATAACTTCAGAAAATGAAGGCTTTTTAGTCATTGAAATAAATGTTTCTGTTTCAGAAATTACAATTGGGGATTCTATTCCACTTTTACGCTTCGCAGATATATATGAATTTGACACTTTTGAGGAATTAAAATCCTGCTGGGTGGTAGAAGCATTCGCCGATTGTGAATGTGGTTGGTCATTAATAGGAAATCTTTGCGGTTCATGAGGTATTTCAGCAGATCTGGAAGACGTATCCTGAGACACTTTATCAAGTCGTCCATTTTTTGATGATACCGAAGCAGTATAAATGATTTGCTCCTTAAAATTATTAATACTTGATGAATTGGAAGATATCCTTTCGCGTCTAGAGCTTTCAGAGGTTACAGAGATTCTTGGCTCACCAATATTTTTTCCATACTTAGTTGGCGATTGGGAAGATGAGTTATCAGTCCTGGAATTACGTTCTTGTAATAAATCATTACCGGTATATGACCTTTTCGATGATACAGAAGGTTTCGATTCTTCAAGGTCATTAATATTTCTTGACATTGATAGTCTTTGAGCCGTTGGAAAATTATTATTTGGCTCAGGTGACACATCTAAAAGTTCTTTCTCTGGGATTATCGTTTCTGACAACCGAGAGGATTGGGAAAGTGTAGAATTATGGTTATTATTAATTTCTGCAGTATACTTTGATTTTCTCGGCGAAGGTAAATATTTTACACTGTCTTTCGAAACTGATGATGCACGTTGAGGTACACTTAAAAAAGGATCTGCGTTGGATGGACTTTCGTCTTGTTCTGCAACTGTAGATAGCTTGGAAAATCTAGGAAATGTCGTATTTGATTCCTTGAAAAGTTTTCCACTGTGCTGAGAATTTCCTGAAGAGTTACTAGATTTTGGACTGTGCAATTCTTCATGTACTTCTGCATAGGATGCTCTTTTGACTTCAGAAATAGAATCGCGTTTAAAGCTCGAAACCCCTGACGGAATACTTGACAATTTCTTTTCTTCATTGCTACTCGTTCCTGCCGTCATTAATTGACCTTCGAAGGTTGCGCTATCTTTAGATTCTGATCTTAAATGTTGAGATTCTTTTGACCATCCCCTTAACATCGAATTTGACTCACTCCCATTACCAAGGGGAAGTGATTCCATAGATTCTTTTTCTTTCATTCTACTAGGAGATTTTCCTACTTCTGCAACTTCTAACTTTAAATTGTTCCCAGATTTCGTAGATACAGATGAATTATTCCGAGATTTCGAATCAAAGCTTCCCCTTGCCCTTTTATCTGGAATTTCAGATTCCACGGATGATCTTGGAGATTTACCGACCTTTGCTTCATCTCTAGTGGAGACCGATTTATCGCTCTTAGTTACACTCAAGTCCGATAATCTTCTTTTCCTAGGAACCGACCGCACAGAGCCGTAAAGTGAAATATCCCTAGCGACGGAAGCGTCTTTAGATAACCTTTCTCGGTTGTCCGCCGGCGAATCAAGTTCCGTTTGAGTCCCCATCTGGGATTCCCTGTGTCGCTTTTCGTCGGAAACTTTTTCAATTAACGGAGGCCGGTCTATCGCAGATGCTCCGGGCATCGTGTGCTCTTTTTCCATAGCAGACTACAAAGAATAAAAGAAAGAGGATGGTTTAAACGTTTCCGGATTATCCTCATGCATACTTAATTATTCCCCCCCCCCCCTCCCGGTCTAAATTTCGCGTTACTCTTATCAAACAAATTACAATAACGCTGTAAACTTTTGACTGATAGGCCGAAGTAACGAATTTAAACATGAAATTACGCGTCGCACCTCCCCCCGGTCCGTAGACGTCGCTGGCTCGTCGCCCTTCGGCCCGCTCCTCCGTCGTCTCTTTTCATTCCATTTGTGCTGCAACTTGTAAATGAGAAAAAGTTAATTCGCATTGGTACTCGGTTCAATTAGCCTAGCACTTTGCGCATAATTTCTGTATTTCAGCGACCCGAGCAGAGTGGAGGGATCGATGGCACGGATATTTTTATTACGGGACAACGGCCGTCGAATTAAGGGGAAATTATCGGCCGAGAGTGGCTCCGCAGATCAACGGCCACGCCGGAAGATGCTTTATTTAGCGAACAATGTCCACCGAATAATACATTTAGCTCTTAAATTAATACCAAACTGGACTTTGCTAGTTTTATAACTTTGGGCTTGCGATAAACTCGGTGTTAACACGTGAACGAATACCCGAAAACATGTTACTTTAACGACGTTAATGTTACCGTAATACCATCGGCGAGAAGTTACCGTGCGATGAAAAAAAGGATCTTATAATAATCATTGCAGTAACTTTGTTGCAACGTTACTGAAACGTATACATTGTTTTGGATTAACATTTATAACAATATGTGTTACTCCAATATTTTAACATACGCTATAGAAACATATACATTACTTTGGGTAACATTTATAGCAATATGTGTTACTCCAATATTTTAACAACGCAACACGTTACCTTAACGTTGCAGTAACGTAAATTCTAAATTTAACCTCGCCATGTAAAAATAAATATTGTTATATTTATTTAGTTTCCATTACTTGCCCTTCTGAAAAATGAAATGTTTTTAAATTACAAATCGTAAACAAAATTTGTTTCTGTTTTATATTTAGTCCTATTTTTATGACCTTCTTGTTTACATTTGTCATTTTAAAAACGTTTCGTTCTTCAGTCCCACTGTTCATATATATAATTTTAATTTTAAAAACCTTTTATTATTTAATTCCACTTTGACATTAAGGAGATTTTGAATTAAGATAATGGATCTTACCTTGAGATGCGAGCTAATTTCTTTACCCATTTGATCGATCACTGGCTCTATTGGTTTAGCATCCGAACAAGTCTGAAATAAGTTAAACAAAATATTAATTCTGGTTTGTTGCCTTACATTCGGGGAAATTTATTGGTAGTTCATACTATATTTTATAATAACTCATGGATATATATCCCAATTATAGTATTTCTTATAATATGTTATAGTATTTAAAAAAAAATTATAAAAAAAATGTGACCCAGGAATAGAACTCGATACCTTGCAGTCATCAGTCGCGCCCTTTACCACCAGTCTACGCGATCGTCCGGAAGAATATTGATCTTTGTCGGTCAAAGTTTGTAGGTCAGTCGCGGGTCATTGTCGGTGGTGTTCTGGTTCAACAGTTGGACTTAGATCTGCTACAGTCTGTCCATTAGCGATGGTAAAAGTACAGTACGGAATCAGTACTGGTCCATGTGTGCTTTAACTTAGTTAGTACATCGTTAGTTTTTTTTAATTAGTTATTTAGTTAGTTAGTTAGTTATCATTAGTTAGTTGCTTTGTTATTACTAATAACTTTTATATAAATGATACATGATGGTACACTGAAAAATCTGCAGTTGGATTTCCATTTACATCAAATAGAATCTATTTATAATAAATAGAATTATTCTTACATTAAGAATTTGTAAAAATATTAAACGGATAATCTATTAAACATAAGAAGATTCTATTACTCTTAAATAGACAGTTGTGGGTAAGAAAACAATTCATATTTCTTACCATAAGAAATATTGTAACCCCACCCCTGTCTCAGCGTTATCATAAAATATAGTATCAGTCACCAATAAGTTTCCCTCGGCGTAGAATGCTACCAATTTGATAATGATTGTGTTATGATTTATCCGTCGCACCGTAACGACCCTTTGCATTTCCTCCGCGGCGTCCAACCAGGATTCCAATTCCTCTTTCGGTATTCCAATTCGATTTTGCTCAACGTCAACGGCTATCATTGAATTTCCACGATTATCGTCCCCCGCGCCGTCAACTGACGGCCAAATCGGATCATCTGTTTTCGTATTTGGTCCCCCCCGCGCCCGCGCGCGCCACTTCTTCGCTTCATCTTTCGAGCTCCTAAGCTGCTTTTCGGATTTGGCTCTCTTGCGCGCGGCAAACGTCTGCTCTTTGGCGTCGCACATGATGCCTCTCGGGCAGGCCTCGCCTTCGTAATCGCTCTCACTCCACCAGCCGTGTTCTTCCGGACAAGTGGAGTAATCGGGGTCGGAGAGCTCGTTATCATCTTCAAAATTGTTATCGCATTAATGTACGCATTATGCCGGCTCGCTTATGTGATTAACCCAAGATATTTCGGGGGTAATACGTTGCCATGGAGGTTGGTTTTGTTTTGGAATAGTCAATCGCGCTTCGATGTGTTTTACGACAAAATGGAAATTCAGTTATTAAAAAAAATTTACTGAAAAATGCTGAAAAGTCCCAATTTTACTAGTTTTTTAGAGTTTTTTAGCGTTATTCAACATTTTTCAGCATTCTTTTCCACAAGGAGGTATATAAAAATATTTTTGTAAACATCTATAAGGTCAAATTAACGAAATAAAAACAATAATATTGATTGTTTACATCCAAAGGACTTAAAAATGGATGTAAATACAAAAGAAAAGTATAGTTTATTTACGTTTTATATTTTGAAAATACATATCTTGTTTTATATTAAAAGATTATTCTGAGACTTTAAATACTTTTCTCTCGCAAGTTTACCAAACGTTGAAAGTACGTTTACATATCGTATCGCAATTTAAATTCTTTAGAGAAACTAATTTTTAAACTATAGAGTATATAAATTAAATATTGTATTAATAAACAATGTGCTTTCGGACTTGTTAAGTAATTTTTATTGTTATACATTTAATTAACGTTGTTTAAACTTTTGGCGAATAAAAATTGTTGAAAGGTTTCATTTTTTAATCCATCTAAACCAACATCCATACAACGTTGGTGTTACGTTCTCGAAAGTTCTGAATTCGCGTCACCCTTTGTGGAAAAAAATACTGAAAAATGCTGAAAAGACTGAAAAGACTGAAAAATGCTTAAAAAATCTCAAGTTTAACAGTATTTCAGTTTTTTTCAGCGTTTTTCAACATTTTTCAGGAATTTTTAGCATTTTTCAGTATTCTTTTCCACAAGGGACGATGGGACAATTTCCTTAACGATCGATTTAAATTAAAATAAATAATGTCAACAACGATTATCTCAAGTGCATCGTACCATCATCTCGCCGCGGCACATCCCCATGGTCCGCTTGATCCTTCTTCTGAAACACACACCATTCTTTAGCGTTTATTTCTCTGACGTTACATTCGTCAGACAAACGAAAGATGGCCGAACGTAATTCATGAATAAAACAACGCGAATTGTCAACGGAACCGGCGAAAGAGTCGCCGCGGCGGCAAAATCTTTCGTTATCGATTAGAGGTCACTGTAAAAGCCTTAAGGGACTCTTTTTTTTTTCTTTTATTTTTTTTTCAGTCGGCGATATTGAATAGTTTATAATGTGTACTCTGTATTATTGAAGTTACTTTGTTAATGGAAATCTGACTAAAAGAAACGAACGTGCATTGCGTTTCGAAAGGCAAACAAGCCCGACATTGAAAACTGTGTATTTATCCCGGACACGCCCGACAAAAGTACATTTCCTGATTAAAGCGGAAACGAGTTTACTGCCGAGTTACCGACCGAGGTTCTTTTTCATATTTCATTTGATATCAAATTCCCCCAGCTGGCATCGCGATTAAATGGCTTTGGCCGAGGCAAGAAAATGTTAATTTCGAGGTTAATAAGGGAGTTTTCAAATCGATAATATAATCTGGTAACTTTTCCAATCAAATTTCCTATCGAATAGACGTGATTATTATCTGTTGATAAATTAGAGGTAGAAAAATGTGGGAATTTTTCTTGCACAATCCACGATGTAAAAAATAGAAATAAAAACTTCTTCGGGCTTCAATATGTTACGATAATCTGTCTACTTGAAAGTTATATGTTTAAGGATTTTAACCATGTGTAATAAATTATATAAATTTATATAGTTTATAAAAATAATTTTCACACAACAGAAGTTGGACTTCTTCGGGCTTCAATAGATTACCATAATCTGCCCTATTAAAAATGACATATAATACATATTAAAACATCCAAACGCGGAGACAATAACCGCCCAAAAACATATCCCCAAATACGTTTTTGGACGGTAATTGTCTCCGAAATTTGATGTTTCAATATGTATTAATATGTCATTTTTACACTCGACGCTCCCAGTTTCAACGTTCTCACTTTCAACGTGCTCCCACTTTCAGCGAAATTTCTTCCCCAATTTCAGCGGAAATGTTCCTATATCCGGTTCGCTGTGTAACCATAAATAACTGAA
>JABFPN010001415.1:0-29551 GCA_022817305.1 Leptoteleia sp. ZL-2020 | reverse complement strand
CTGCTGCGATAATTTTACAGATAAAGCAATTGATCAAAATAATTCTTGGTCGCGTTGGCGCGGATGTAACATAGACAAAACAATTGATTAAAAGAATTCTTGGTCGCGTCAGCGCGGATGTAACAATAGGAATAAGAGAAAAATTACCTGATCGCCTTTAAGTCGATCAACAATCGTGACACATACGATCGCTGATTTAATACCAGCGTGATGAGTTAATGCCGCAAAAATAATAGATTCCATTTCTATGTTAACAACACCAGCTTCGTGCACCTTCATAAGATATTCCATTTTTTCCGTTTCCGTAAATTCACAAAAGGCTCCGTCTAAGCGGCCTTGGCCTTCATAAAAGTCAGACGTGCACATTGTTTTCCCGATCACTGTGTCGTATGGATCATCTGAGTGTGTTAGAGCCTTCAATTCGCGCGCTAAATGTTTGTCTAACTTGGCAGGTCTGCGAACAAGTTTTCCTAATATAGGCTGAACAAATAAAAAGTTATATTATTATTTTTGTGTAATTTATTTTATTAAATTAAATGATATTTTTATGGGTATAATTTTTTAATTGATTAGTTTTTGGAAATATTATCCCCTACATTGGAATATATATTCATATTTATATACCCATACTTTGAGAGAAAAATGTTGGTACAAATTATTGATAAAGTTATTGGTGAACTGATATATTTTATTGTTTTAATGATATATTCTATTCTTTGGAAATTATTGACATTGTTTTTGTTATTTATATTAATATCTTGTTAGCTTTATGAAAGAAATAACGAAAAAAAAATATCTTTGTAAAAATCAATAACTCGCGTGGAAAAATTCCAGTGCCATAGCAGAAGCCGCATGTGGCAAATGTGGCAAAGTCGGTGTGTTGGGTGAATAAAATGTAAAACTTTGATACAGATTCAACCATATGTTGATTGTACAATATGTTGCTTATCCAGGACTTTCTTCCAAACCTCACGGGTAATCATGTGTGGCTACTACTATGGCACTGTAGGAACAACTTATAAATATTTGTTGTATAGGAACAAATTGGCATCGTTTCCAAGGAATAATATAAATCATGACTTCAATAATCTTTGTAATTTGTACCAGTATTTTTCTCTCAATATACAACATAATTAATCTATCAAGAACTTGATAAGAAAACATACTATATCGTCACTATACTTTTATCAAATTAATTTTTCTGATCGAAGTTTTATCAGTTAATATAAGAAATAATTAAATCAATATAAACATTTTCCGTGTTAAATGAACTCCATAATTGTAATGTAAAAAATTTGGACATATATTGTGTTAAAATTTGGCATAAATGTAATAATATTTGTAACAAAAGTAACAGATATTATAATTTCTGTATAAAAATATAATATTTAAATTTGTTTAATCATATTAAATTTTAATTCAATTTCTTACTAGCAAACAGCCATTTATATTTGTGAATCTTTGTAATGTGGAAGTAGACCTTTTTTGCTTAATTAAAAAGATATTATTTCTTTTATTTGTTTAATTATTCTTTGTACAATGAAATATTGATACTTGCTTGTTCATGGTACGTGTTGAGCATTTCATCAACTGCTTCTTCAGAAATAACAACGGTGCCTCCTTCAAGGCCTATACCACCGCATGTTCCTATTCTGAAAAATATCGGATCCCTCACCTTCGCGTGATACATCAGTTTGATTGCTTCATGAAGTAAAATTCCAATTGATGGCATGCCCATTCCATGCTGAAAAACATAAGCTTACATAAAGAAGTGTTCTTAAAAATTGCAAATTATAATTTGAATAACATTCTTTGGATCCATTATCAGTGAATACACCAGCAAATATTCGCGTCCATAATTCAGAGAATTTATGTTTTCGAAATTAGCATAATGTTTGAGAAAATGTATGAATTTGAATATATAAATAAGAAACGATGCAAGCTTTCGTGTCAACATGACCGAGCATTGATATAAGGAATAAAAATTGGAGTTACTGTTTGCTGTTGTAGATGAGAAGTTACTCAAAGTGTTTCAATTTCATTTGAAAGAAATTCGTTTTCTCTTGATCACTTTCTATTGATTCTTTCTTTTTTGACGAAACACTCGAGTAAACAAATGTAACTATTAGTTAGTAATGATTTGATTGTTTATTTTAATTAAATTAATTAATTATTGTATAGAAGTAATTAATTTATGTATAGAATTCAATTTCGTTAATTAACATTAGGAATACTTTTGACTAAAGTTTTCAATGTGTGGTATTTATAAATAATTTGGTTTGGACCATTTTCCAGACAGACTGATACATAACCACTATGTAAATTTAAGGGATTTGTTTTACTTCAGTTACGTAGTTAGTTTAGATAGAAAAGTTTCAAGCTGGGATTGAAGCTTCAATGTAGGCGTTACGTCCAAATAATTTCCTGCTACATGTTTTAACTAAATAATATAAAAACATTTAGGTGTACATAACTCGTAATGAATAATATTACGTGACTTGTAAAAGTAAAGTTACTGATTAAAATTATTAAAACAAATTATTATATATTTTAGTCTAGGTAAGTTTTGAATACTCTTACCCCATGAAATATTACACTTTACACGGATAGGTAAAATTTTATGTTAAAAAAGAATTTAAATTAAACCCTATCTATGATTATATTGCAAAGAATCAGTATGTACAGCAAGATATTTGTTTTACGAGTTTTAAAAGTACAATAGACGTTAAAGTTTTCTACGAGCTGTATCTCAAAACAGTAAATATATATTATTTTGTATCTGTATTTAATGTTATCGATGCATAAAGTATATGGTTGTATCTGAAAGTTTGTAATAGATTCATTAAAAGGGAAATCAAGCTTGAAATATATTACAGGTTGTTACTTACACTAATGCTTAGTACTGGGCCGACCTTGAACATGCTATAACGATAAGAGTATTGGCTAATGTCAAACAATGTCGTTCCTGTTGGCAATTTGTGTCCTATTTCTTCCATTATATAGTACGCAAATTGTTCCATACGCTTCGGCGTTCCTCCCATACAAACAAACTGAAACAAATATATTATCATATCATACGATTGATTTTATATGCACAAACTATTGTAATATTTTTAATACAACCAAAAACTCGTTGAAGCCATTTTTACTTTGAAATCCAACACCTTTTATGACTACTGGTAATTTGAATGCATACAAATTATTATATATGAAATCATTATATTATTTTGTAATTTTTCTTACATGGTACAGTAAAAATTGTCATAATCAATGATACATGTTGACATTTATACAGTTTATTGTCTATTATATTATATTTATGTTGTTTATATGACAAAAAGATTATTTGTACAAAATTTCACATGATTTATATGGCGCTATATTGCTAAAATGTATAATATTTTCTAATAAAACTTTTAAAATGAGTGACAACACAAAAAATATATATATAATCGACGTAGATTTCACTTAAAATGTCAGTTTATTTAAAGTTAACGTAATCTTGTATGAATATAAATGTTAAAAGGGGTTAAGTTCAGCCATTGATTACTTAAAACAGAATAACCTACATAAACGTTAATTACAATAACATTTTCTGTAGCGATATGTTATGTTACGTGATTCGGATGTAATTGTGTAACTTCTTAAGATAACTTTGAACTAATACAATTTTTATGTAATTATAACCCAGCTTTATTATTTTATTATTAATAAACTCAATCTTGAACAGTAATAAATTATTTGAAAGTTTTTTTACTGATAGCTCTAGAGTTGCACCACTGCAAATTATAGTAAAGTATACAATACAATTTCATATAAGTTTAAAAGTTTATACTATCGTAAGCATTTACAATTTTTAAAAATTAATACGCTAAAATTGAAGTTGAATCATTACTACAAGTTTCTTCCTGCTTTATAGATTGAAAACTTGCAAAAATGTTTCGAATCAAAACTGTTAAGAGGATGTAAAAGTATTATATCCAAGGAATTAGGGTATTTTACATTTATAACAATATTATAATATATTTTGACAAAAATAATATAAGGAAATAAAGTGAACAATGTTTATTCAAAAATATAAACAGTAAAAATAAAAATTATTTTTTCCAAGAACAATAGTTTTAGAAATAAACACACCAAAAATAAAAGTAATTATTTTCAAGAATGACTGTTTATTTGTTGGCATTTTCTGAGAAACGTGGAGAAACGCATGATGAAAAAGTATACGTAGTTTATTTACATTTGCCTAACCCCCCACCCCTCGATCACGGCTCGTCTCCCACCCCCCACTTAGTCAGTCCGAATGGTCCGAATCGCGAGCTCGGCCGTCTTCGTACCCCATCTAGCAATTCGAATCGCGAATTTAGTGGTTTTTTGGGACGCTTTGGGGCCTTATCAAAGGAGTGGGTAATGTCTGATTGTGTATTACTTTTTCATAGAGGTTATTTATTTGTTTAAATTAAATACATCAAAATGCCTCAACAAAAAAGCTATATAGCAACCCTACATTACCCACTCCTTTGATAAGCTAACATCAAAATATAGGCGGCGCCACTATTGTTTAATTCCAAAGCGTCACGGGACATCGCCCCGAAAACCCAAAATTGGTATATTTACCAACAGGAAGTAATTGCCCTGATAGGTAACATTATACCTAGCGGCATAATAAAAAAAATTGGTATATTTACAAACAAATGTGTACATATAATATCAAGAACAATTTTACAATTTAATAATAGTAATTTCGATATCCACTTTAAGTATTAAAAATATTTAATTTTTCAGCATAAGGTGATTTTGCAACTAATCTTTGTGTGATAATATCGATGGATTTGAGTCATGTAATGTATTGTGTATTAACGATGATTCGAAGTTGCTGAAGGAAGTAAAGATTTTTCCTCGTCAGAGATTTTAAGGTAATTTTATAGTTCTTCTATTGATATACCTTATTAATATTCAAAATGAATAATGTTAAACTATTAGAACATTGTACAAACATTGAGAAAAATATTTGGTTAGAATTACATGGTCAAAGTACACGTTAAAGTATTTCACTATTTTGTCTATTAAATCACATTATTTAGTAAAAAATGTTCATTAAACTTAAGTTGCTTATTGTCAATACAATATATTAAAGTTTGCCTACAAAATAAGTAAAGAAATGCTTGATATAATAATTTAATATATTATGTTATGTTTACAGTTTCATGTTAATTTTTCTTAGCTAAATTAACTTAAATTCCACAATCCAATTTCATTGTGTAATTTAACTTGAGGATTAAACTTTCATAAAGGTAAGAACTGTTTAAGTAAAATAAATTTAATCAGAAATTATTATAAATTTTAAGTACTTAAATCTGAATGTTATTACAAAACAATAAAAGTTAAAACAGATACATAGAAGAAACAAAAAGGTACATATTATTGAAGTTTCATATTAATAAATTCAGTTAAAAAGTTAGCAAATTAAATTTAAATGTTATTTTAATAGAATAGGACGAATGTTTTAAAATAATAAAATAGTACAAGACGTAATTAAATATAAATCAGTTTATTCTTTTTTGTTTGTTATTTGTCTGACAATATATGAGAAAGTAAGTTAATGGGAAACATTATACCAATGTTGACTGAAGTTACCCACTTTAAAATTGAATTTAGGGTTCATTATTTTTTTCGTCTTCTCAATTTTCAATCTCGTTTTCATTAACATATTTAATTATTTTTAATAAAATAATTTTACATTCATCTGAAAGCTAGCATTTGTTTGTTGTACAAAAATTAATATTTGAAAAGAATTATTAATACTGCAGTCAATAAATAATAAAAATGCAGCGAAAATCTCTTTTTATGTCATATAATGCATAAATATCAGCAGTCTCATGTTTATTAATATTAAAAGTGAAATATTTTTCAATAATTTTCTACCAACTTTTATGTAAGTTATTGAATTTTTCGTCGTTCTCCGTGGGAGGCGGGTAAATAAAAGCATAGGGATGGTCGAGCGATCGATAATTATTTATTTATTTTTGTTCTTAATTGAAATACTTAATGCATTTATTGTACTGTCATTTTGAACGTATAAATTCATCTTGAATAGTTTTGAATGAGTTCCGACACTTTAAACATAGATTTATGTAATCATTCGTTTCTTAACTGCATGTTCGATTGGTTCAAAATGTCATAATCTTAATCTTAACTAAATGACAAATACTGCTTTTAATTGATATAATAATCGTTTGAACTGCGTGAATAAAATCATTATATACTCGCATCAATCAGAATTTTTGCCATGCGAAGGAAAAGAAGCAAAATAGAATATTTTGACGTGTTACGTCAGTATCGATATTACTTAATAGCATCTAACTGATATTGATGATTGAAACGAGACCAAACTTTACATCAGTTTCACCGAGTGTATATAAGATGGAGCTTTATTAAATGATTTAATTCTTACCTTGACATCTCCAAACATTTCAACGAGATCATGTGAACCACTTCCCAAGGCAAGATGGTATAGAATATCTTGATCCATTAACTCGATGTTCGGGTTCCTCAGACGGACCGACCCATCTGAGTACCTGAAAATTCGAAAAAGATTATAATTTATAGATATTTATATTTTTAATTTATATTTTGAAATGTGGAAAAACTACATTGCATTTGTATAGTTAATTTTAATATAGTTCATTTCAAAATTATAAGAGCAATTTTTAGTATTATTAAATTACAGCTACTGTACAATTTTTTAGTTTTACTATTATTTATAACAAAAATATTTACTTTTCCAGTATATCTTTAAATTGGTATAAAAATAGTATTTTTATCATATAAATAATTATATTTGCTTTGATTCAATTTAAATTACACGTTGTTAGTGCAAATTTTAAACATGTTTTTAATTTGACCATTTAAGCAATAATTATATTATTGATGATAATTATTAAAAAAAAAATTATTAAAATAATTAAGAATGCTTTACTTATATCAAGGAAGTTTGTAATCTTAAATAGATTCTTTGATTGTATTAAAAATAAATTACAAGTTTTAAATTTTATTACAAATAATAAATTAATAATAACAATTTTGAATGCAAATTATGTAAAAAAAAATAATCTGCTCCTTTGTATAGTTCCACACTATAACAAGATATATTGTTAATGTAAAGTTTGTAATAAAACAAATGTTGAGATAGTTAAAGTACTTGCGTGTACATATACGTAACAAGTCTTATCGTAGGAAGAAAATATTTATGCAACGCATTTAACATTTAATTCAATATACATTTTTATCAACACATTTTCTTGCTTTAATACAAATATTTTCACATGTCAAAGGAAGTTATTTACAAGTATATTTCGTGCTATTATAAATGTTATTTTGAATCAATCGGAAAAATTATCCGAACATCAACGATCAACGTTGCGTGTTAAAATTTAATAAATTCACAGGCGATTGATTTCGTGCGTTTAAGGAAATATCATTTGAATACCTGACAACGGAATGTTCAGATTGAACGCAATCGTCTTGCTCGTCAACATCGGTATTCTTACAGGATAACTTTTTGTTCGTTTCCTCTCCTTTAACATCGCCGTTTCTACAATCGTGACCGTTGCACGTCGCACACGTAGGCATTTTGGCGGATTTGATAAATTTTTTGTCGTCGAAACCGTTCTTTAACTATGCCGATTATCGAATTAAACTTACGTCGATTTAATTTGACAATTATATAAAAGCGAATGGGAAATAAAATTTGGCTCGAATTCAGAAGTTAATGAACTTGGAAGGGATATTTTCTTTTAACTTTACGACGGTTGTGTTTGGTGAAAGAAAAAAAAACGTTATCTTATTTACGATGTTGAGATCATAATACTTGGTCAGCGAAAGTTAATTCTAGTGGAATAATGAGCACGGTCCGAGTAACGCTAATGCCGCGCGTCGAATACCGACAATTCCTTCCCTCGGTCGCAATAAACCCGCAACCACGCTTTACCCAGTGTGCCAGTCCCACCACTTACGGTCAACAGCTCACCGTTATGAGGCAGAATGCTCAACTGCCAATTTTCTTTATGTCGCAGATGTATCCGAGTATAACGAAGTAGGGAGAGAACACGTTTACAGTTTTTCTATGGTATTTCTTGCATTTTTATACGCACGAAAGATTTTTCGCCGTGTATAATTCGACGGCGATTAATTTCAAGGAACCGTTCTTCATTGGTTCCTGTTACATTTTATGAAATAATTGTTTGTTATTATTTGTAGCAAGGATGCAATTTTTTTCAGTTTTACGTCAGTGCCTACGTGCAGTTTGGAGGCGAGTTTCGTCCTCTGGGGTATATTTTATTTTAAGTAACTAAACAGAGACCGAAGACACTCTTATTTGTACTTAAATAAATTGTATCATAATTTTTATGTTATTGTTTATTAGATCACTTAGTTTTTACACTTTTCATATATACAATGTAGGAGAAATTACTGTTCCAACGAAGTAAAAATTATAAACAAATACCAAAACATTTGTAAATACGGTAATTTTTACTGTTCTGGCACGGTAATTTTCCTATACTGTATACATGGCTGCGCATTAATACTCTGGCTCGGTAATTTTTTTCCAGTGTAAAGAACATTTTCAACAAATAAATTGATATTTTTCATAAAGCATTTAAAGTCAGAATAGTTTTATAAATTATACATAGTAATTTACTAATATTAAAGTTTATATGAACATTTTCCTTTGCGTAAACAAAAAAAAATATTCATTAACAAAAAAAAAAAA
Source organism: Leptoteleia sp. ZL-2020 (assembly GCA_022817305.1). Lineage (NCBI taxonomy): Eukaryota > Metazoa > Arthropoda > Insecta > Hymenoptera > Scelionidae > Leptoteleia > Leptoteleia sp. ZL-2020. The sequence goes on along the minus strand of JABFPN010001415.1, from coordinate 20,778 downwards.
AATATTCATCCAGAATAAGTAAACAGTTTGATAGAATTGTATAAAATGAGAAAAGTTCGGTTTCGTTGTACAGTTATATCATTCAGTTTGATTAGTAAAATTGTAGAGAGAGTACGTAATGACTAAGTGATTATTTTGTGATGACTTTCCATGACATGAAATATTCTTTATAATTGCAGTGAGAAATTCGCGTAAAGCAATGTGTAAGGCTTTCATACAAAATGAAAACATAATAATTTCTGAGTTTTTAATTAATTTAATTTGTTTAAAGTTGCATTAGAATTTTAAATTTTATATTAGAATTAATAAAGCTTGAACGATTGTTAAATTTAGAACATTTTTATTTCCATGAAATATTACATATATAATTCAAGCTGAATATTTCCATTTAAGTAATTTATACATTGAAAAAGCTTTTATGTTATAAACTATAGGGAAGAAGGTTGTTTTCCCAAATTACTTGTTAAAGTAAAGGTTTTCAGTGTTCACTTTTTATTATACTTTATATAAGTAAAAAACATGCCAATGGTATCCTTTACAAATTAATTATTATTCTTTTAAATAGTTATTTATATAGTTTATATATCTTAATGTTATAGAACGTTGGTCGCGAATTAACGTGATTTCTACAAAGCGTTTGTCTAAATTATATCTGTAAAGCATTCACCTGAACTATATGTCCTAAATTTATATATATGTTTATGCTTATATATATGAGATATCATAGTTTAGATGAACACTTGGCGGATAAACTAAAGTAGTTCGGAAACTTCGAAATATATGTCACCCAGCTTTCACAGTAATATAAACTGAAGCTTGTTATTCATATGTTAATTTTATTATGATTTCATTATTTGTTAAGTTCTATTGTTTATTTAAAGACTTATAAAACAGAATAATACAAGTACAAAGATAATTATGTACTTGTTTACCTCCCCAAAGAAAAACTTTGGTAAATAAGTACACAATTACCGATACAAATTCAAATTCTATTATTAACGTTGTAAATTTTTATCAAATGAAAATACATTTTCTAAAATAAATAAAAATTGTTATCGTTATCATCAATAATTTATTAATACTAACGTTTAATTTGATATTGTAAATTAAATATCACAAAGTAATGTTTGCTTATTTTTGTTATTACTATTTTTCGAATTAATTACATTAAGGAAAGCTATTTGCATGATCTTATAATTATTCTGAATTCATATTTAATTTGTATATACATAACTACTATTTCTAAAATTATTATAAATACGTTCATTTGAATGATGCCATCAATCACTGATATAATAGGTTGACATTTTATGATATTCGTTTTAATGTATTTCTGTCCAAAACTTGTATTTTTTATGTACTATTTCGTTCAACAGTCACACGAAATGGCCATTATTTCACTAAAAAATTGTAACTGTATTATTAAACAATATGTTTTATTTCCCATCACAGTTTTATTTCTTTTTACATATTAACTTTACAGAACGGAGTATTTAACTTCGTTCTGCAACATTACTCAATAATTAACATTGATCGAACACTGCTAACCGTTACAAACGAAAGAAAATAAAATATATACATATATATACAAAAATTGAAAAAGAACATTTTAATATTAAGAAAATGGAAGTAATTGGACTCTCTCAAGTCTATTTAATAAATTTAATTAAATACAAGTTCATCACTAAAATGTAAGTTATAATATTTATGAATATGAATTATAATAATAATAACAATAGAAATGAAAGATAAATTATATTTACGTGAATTACTTACATTGATATAAAACTTTATAATTCAAATTACTGGCCTTTAGATTTAAATCATAAGCAAGGTAGTCACTGAATTATAAGTTGAAATTAACCTACATAAACTTTCGACAGAATATGTAGAGTATGCAACAATAAAAAAAATTATTATCAGTCCTTTAGGGCTTAATTAACGTAGTTGGTATTTATAATTAATCGAATCAATAATGTGTGATAAATTGCATATCTTACATTTGCATAATTTTTTAATTTATATATTTATATATTTAAATAACAGTTTACCACAATAATAATGAAATGCTTCTAGAGAACCTTTCTATCAGCGTAAAAATAAACTTTCTGTTAACAATTATTCTAGAGTTAAGGAACCTTGAAATTCCTAATGAAACCCCTTAATTTTATTGTGCATATTTTTGGTTTCATTCATAATATAGATTCTAAATTTATTCGCAGTATTTATAAAAAGTACTTTAATTAGAAAATTGCGATATGTCAACATTGATGATTAATATGAGCTATATATATTGTTTATCTTCTACTGTTAAAACATACGCCGGATATTATGCTTAGTATTTATAATTTCACCAGTCGTTCTGATGTAGAGAAAACTGAGAAAAAATTGTCGACATTTTCACTTTCAGAACAAACTAATACTGAGTAAAAACGTGAATTAATTATTATTTTAGTTTCAAAAAGGATAATTTGATGTTGAAAATTCAGTTTCAAGTTTTGTTTTCCATTAAATCTCTATCTTAAATTCGAGTGAATTTGACTTGGAAATTGTATTTCAATGATCACTAAAATATCAGGTGAAACTCGTATTATTATAACACAATCGATCATCGCAATTTATTCTGTAGCGTAATTCATCTTATGATATTAATTTAAATAATTTATTCTAGTGTTGAACAAAATTATGGCAAAATTTAAATTTAAACAATTATCTTATTGATCCAGTTTGACTTGGATTTTGAATATTACACTTATATACATTTTTTTGTAATATAATACAAAATAATGGACGTAGTAAAATATTTTTATTCCTGTCGACCTATATTTACATATCATATATCCTGACCGTAATCAAATTTCTTGTTATCATAAATATATAAATAATTTTTGAGAGTGCAAAGTAGTTACGTGATAATTTTTACTCTCAACGATGTTAAGATAAAAATTTCATTTTACGCAATTGGAAGGGCATTGATAGCTTAACTAAATTGTTATTAAAATTTATTCATATTTATATCATAAAAACAAACAAAAAAATAAATAATTTAACAACGAAAACTGAAAGAAGAAAAGGACTGAATACACTTTTATATTTGAACATAAATAACGCTTATTTTATGGTCAGAATTTACAGTATAAAGTACACCACAACTTTTTAACGTTTGAAGAACCTTTTACGACAGAATTGTATGATTACTTTTATTTTTAACGTAATGCGCAAAGGTCCATTTTCTGCGTAAATAAAATAAGAATAAACTTCAAAGATCCAGTACTGCGTATAATTGTACACCAAATTTGTTCAATGATTAATCATAAACATCATTGTACTTGTGTTTTGATAACACGAGATTCTAAAAGAAATTATTTTCGTTGTAAAATATGAATATAATTTCCGAACTAAGTTTATTATGATAATATTAACACTAAATGATTAATTTTATTATTATATTGAAGTAAGTACAAAAATATAGAAAATTACACTGTATTATTTTATTACGCGTATAAATTTATTAAAATGTCAATGAAACTAAAAAATATTCTACCTAGAAATGGCCATATATTTGCCATCGTACCTATAAAGTAGAATAAATATAAAATAAATGGACGTCTGACGTCATTTAACACTTTCCAGTGCAGCGTACACTTTTTATCCGTAGTTATCAAACAAAAAAAAACCCCGAGATTAGCCATCAGCTGTTTTACACGGCTGACCTTGGCATACTTAAGGTTGCATTAGATAATTCGTTAAATCGGTAAGAATGAAATTAATCGCATTGTTTTTCGTATTATAATACCAATAGGATACAATCCTTGGGTAAACATTCGACAGATCGATTCAAAATACCGCATTTTCCCCCAGTTCAAAATCAATGTTCCCTTACGTCGAAGTTCATATTTTCACCCACCGTGGCGAAGATGCGAGTTTCCTGAATGAAAATCAATACGCGATTCATTCACGAAACTTTTATAACAATCAATAATTGCGGTCCAAATCGGGTAACTGGAAGAAAAACAAAAAATAATAATACAACTTACTCGTCCAGTTCCTCGTCTGCATCTATAAGGCTCATTGTCGCTGTTTCTTTTACTTATTGGACCTCTCACAAATCTACTTTAAACAATCTACTTGTTAACAAGCGTTTCGTAAATTAATCGACGCGATCGGTTGGTCTTTTTATTTTTGCGATAAATCAAAGTAAAATTTGCAACGCGACTGATTAACTTGGGTATCGCAAACTACACTACTCTCGCTTGGTTTACGAACTGGCGGCATATGCGCCTTTGTAGCCGAAGTATAGCGCACTAGCTCGGCACACGAATATCCCGCGCGCATGACAAATGTATCGACGGTCGCAAGGTGTGCATGGGGTGTGTTCGGGCTGAACGCGACGGACGCATGCGTCAAAAGTGCATCCCTATTTCGGGTTTGTAAAAAGTAAAGATCCCCGTGAATCGCGTCCGCGACTTTGAATGAACACGCGCACTCGCGCTAAACCCACCTGGGGGGGGGGGGGGTCCCTCGCGCTTCTCACGGTTTAAGTTCATTTCATTAGCGCAAGCACGAAGATAATCGAGTTCCCGTGTAACGCGATCCCACGACGGTTTGTTCACTTAAAAAGAAAATATTGTTCCCATAAACTTGCAATTTCGCAGCCCTTTTAATGCGTTTGAAACTTGATAAACGTCGCTGCTCGATGCAACTTACGAGAGATAACGGAGAATTATGGCGTTTGACTCGATGGATGAATGAGGAATAATGGTTTATGAGGAAGTAAAAGATTGGGGGAAAATAAGTAGGAAAGAATTAGCTTTGGTATTATGATTAAAAAAGGATTATTGGTTTTAAGATTGATAGAAGTGAAGATCCTATCGTAGGGATAGATATCGTAAGATATCACGCAAATATCTTCTAATGATACCCTTATGTCCCAGAAATATCTGGGGTATATTTCTAGGATATTTAATCTCCCAGGAATATTTCTGGAATTGGACGTAAGGATATTATTTGGAAGTATTTGTAGAATATCTTACGATATCTGTTCGTTCTAGGGTCGTTTAAAAAGAATTACAGAAAATAGGTATTCAACTAATTGCTATTGTCGTGAAAGTGGGGTAAGAGAATTCGAAGTGATAGAATAAGAATTTAAATTGAACTAAAATATGTTTTGAATATTATATATGATATTTCATGGCTTTTCCACGAGCACTCTAAATGAACTATAAATAGAATGTTTGTTGAAGATTTTTCTTTTTCTCTCTGTAATATACTTTTTAAATAAGTTTGACATCTAACTTGAAAATAAAGCATAAAATTGAACTGGTTTACCAGCTTAACATTAAGCTTTAAAGTTATTCTAAAACCAAACTTGAGTTTAAGCTTAGTTTTTAAGCTTATTCCCATGGTAGATATTTCATTTGATTTAAATTTATTTAACGATAGAAAAGTAAAAGGAAGCTGGAAATAATTTAAAAGAGACATTATAAAAACGGGGATTACTATGGCTAGTAAGTCTAGGATTACTAGTAAACTTGACTTACTAGGTCAGTAATCCACTTTATCTCTCATACCTTCTAAACATCCTCATCTTCCCAATCATCCTTCTAAGTCTAGTAAGAGTGCCTAGTTAGCCTAGTAAGCATAGTAAACATAGTAAACATTTAAGAAATCCTAAAAGCCCTGAAAATTTATAGAAAATTTAACCGTGGTCCTATTGTTTTTAAGCCCTATTAAAAATGACATATTTATACATATTAAATCATACAAATGCGGAGACAGTTACTATCTAAAAATTGATTTGGTGATGAACTTTTTGACGGTTATTGTCTCGGCATTTGGATGATTTAGTATGTATTGATATATCATTTTTAATAGGGAGGAATGAGGAATTGAATGTCATCCAGCTGCCATCCAAGATGAGTTGTCATCCAGTCCGAAACTCTATTGGTACACTCTAAAAAAAAGAATTTATTACGCGTGTGGGATAAACGTTAATTGAATTCATGTCACGTTCGATACCGCTGCGATATTAATTCGAGATACATGGTGACTGGGAGTATTATTTAATCGCGTCAATGGAGATTAACAAAGTGATTATTTTGACTTGCGCACGTTTTGAATATCAATACACACGTTATTAGGATTTAAAAACAAATTTTTACTATGCAGCTTCTCTCAATTGTTTAGTAAATTTATTTTATTCTCTTTTTGTTAGGCTATTTAGAACTCTTATAATTTGGCGTAATATTGAATGTCATATTTATTATTGTTTACAAATTTATTAGTTAGTAAATTTTTTTATGAAATACTGTTATTCCACATTGTTGTCATTACTCTTTGAAAGATTTAGACTATATAAACAGCAAAAATATTATATGGTTGAAGTATCAGTGATATCTCTGATATTATTAAAATACTGTATAAGGATATCTATTGTCCGACAAAAAGATAACATGAGGATAATGCTGGAATATCGTGATATACCGATAATATTATACAGGTATTGTAAACACGGGCATTATGATATCTGGGAAGGATGTCATGTGTTACTAGGGGATAACATAAAAAACATGTTCCAAAATTGACTGTCGGTACTGCGTTAATGACACAAACATATACATTTTAATGAGTTAGAAGAATATGCACAATACTGCCAATCAATTTTGGAACATGACCAAAATAAATAATGTTTTCGATTAAAAATGTGCAATGTTGTTAGTGAGTGCTGCGAACTTTGTTTTTCAAGGAAAATTTGATTTCTACCTTATCGACTGAAAATGGCAACGATATTTGCGAAGTTTTATTCGAGTCAGTTGTAATAAGAACTTTCTATTATAAACATATAAATTGATAATATAACTTAACATAGTCTGTCAGTTCTACATTGTCGATTATTAATAAACAACGAAAATGTTAAAAGTGGCTTTAAAGAAGTTGTTTGGTTATGACGATTTTAAAAATGATTTACAGATGAAAGCTACCAAAGCTGTTTACGAAGGTATTTAAATATTTTTAATAGATATACAATTAATTTAATACATTATGATTTTTCACATTTATAACTGCTAAAATTAAAATTATTTGTTTTTTTTTTCATTTGGTCATTTTAAAAATACATTTAAATCTGATAAATTTTGTTATTATAACCTTAATTTTAACAATGTGATTTCATATGTTTGGAATAATCAAACAATGTAGTAGTTTTTAATAATTGTCATGAATAACTATCATTTTCAAGCAACATTAAAATAAAAATATGATAAGATAAATTAATTTTAAATTTAATTATGTGGGAAAAAATGATTGATATTTGTTTTAACATTATGATTCAATTTTGGAACAATAACAATGTATATTTTATTTGATCTTAAAGAAAATGATAAATATCATTTATAAATAAATCGATTAGTATATATTTTTCTGTATTTACATAAGTATAAATGATGCAAAAACACAATATTTATATTAAACATGTTTTTGTTATTTGTTACATAATTAAGTTTAAGGACTTTAACTACTTTTTTAGAAGGCTAAGTAAATTTATTTACTCTGGGCCAAATATATAATGTTAAACATTATTATTCATAACATTAACTTTTTAAACAATGTATCAATTATAATTTAAAATGTATAACAATCTATATCTATTTTACTTATTTTCATTTTTAAATATTTACAGGTAAACATGATGTATACATATGTATGCCAACTGGTTCCGGGAAGTCTTTATGTTTTCAATTACCAGCTGCTATGAAAGAAAATAAGGTGGCACTTGTAGTATCTCCACTTTTGGCTCTAACAAAAGTAAAAATATTATTTATTTTTATATAGATTAATTTAAATTAAAATTATTCGATTTAATTATAATACTTTTTAATTTTTATATTAGAATCAAATAGATGCATTAATGGAGAAAAAAATTTTGGCAGCCACTCTAAGTTCAAAAACAAAAACTGCTGAAAGGAAAATGATTTTGGATGATATATGCACAAAAACACCAAAACTTAAGTTATTATACATAACACCAGAAATGTATCAACAAAGCTCATTCAAGGTATTCTTCAGTTTCATTTAAAACTATACGTTTTTATTGAATAAAATTATTGTTTGCATTTTAATTCTAATTTTTACAGAAGCTACTTGAAGTAATGTTCAAAAACAAGACAGTTTCTTACTTCGTTGTAGATGAAGCTCATTGTTTAAGTCAATGGGGTCATGATTTTCGGCCCAGTTTTCGAGAATTAGGGTCGATCAAACAAGAACATCCAGAAGTTACTGTTGTGGCTTTGACAGCTACAGCTACAAAAGAAGTTTGTTTCATCAGTTACTTTTTCATGATTGAACCAATCATTAAATTTAATGTATTAATCAATACCTTTTTCAGGTTAGAGATGATATAATTGAGACATTACACATGAAAAATATTGTCACATTTTCAATTCCAATATTTCGGTCAAATCTTTATTATGATGTAATCTTTGTAGATAATTTATCAAAACCATTTAAACATCTTGGTGATTTTATACGTAAAGCACTTGGCACAAACAACTTTCTTTTATCTGATGTATGTCATATTTTATTTGTTTATTTTTAATTGATTTTAATTGATTTTATAAAATTATTTTCAACAAATATTTTTTTTATAGGAGAAAAAAAATTGTGGAATTATATATTGTAGAAAACGAGAAACAACGGAAGAAATTGCTCATCAATTAACTTCAAGCGGTATTAAATCTCTTCCATTTCATAGCAGTAAGTATTACTTATTAAATTGATAAATATGAATTGTATATGTGTTAAACAATGAAAATCTTGTGGAATAGATTGATTTATTATACATGGTTTAGGGGGACAGGACAAACAAAAATTTGCTAAAAATATTTATATTTAGTTAAATTTTTGTATATTGAATACTAACATTTAAAATGTTATGATAAAAGTGAATTAAATATCATTAATTATATTTAGAGCTTCCTACTTCTGAGAAAGAAGCCATTCAACAGCAATGGACATCAGGTAAAGTTGCAGTTATAGTAGCGACATGTTCATTTGGCATGGGTATTGACAAAGGTTCAGTAAGGTAAAGTTTCAGTCATATTCATTTCAATACCTAAAAATATTATATTCTTATAAATTAAATACTATCTTTTTCAGATTTGTTGTTCATTGGAGTATTCCTCAGTCTGTAGCAGGATACTACCAAGAATCTGGAAGAGCAGGACGTGATGGAAATCAGTCATATTGCAGAATTTATTTTAGTACCGAAGAATATCAGACAACTTCATTTTTATTGAAAAATGAATCCAAGAAGTCTATAGAAGCTAAAAGAAAAGCTTGGGAATCTTTTGAAACAATGATTAACTACTGCATGGAAGCAAAGTAATTATATTCCTAATATATTATGTATTATTGATTAAGATTGATTATTTGGTTAAATTATGATTATGATTTATTATCGTACAAATAATACATCTTATCATTCTTAAAAAGCAAAGCTCAATGTGAAGTTTCAGTTATTAGATAAAATGCACGCGCATCGGCAACAAATATAAGTGTTAAGAGTTTTATTCCAGTGAAATAAATTTGCTAATAATGTAAATTTCGATTTTCAGATGTAGACATGCGGTTTTCTCGAAATTTTTTGGAGATCCAATTCCTGCTTGCAAAAATCGCTGCGATACTTGCGAAAATAAGAAATTAGTGCAAACGAAGATTGATGAATATAAAGCTCAGTCTAAATTGTCTTCAACAAAAATTCAGAAAAGGTCTAATTTAGAGGATAGCTTTGGTTTAGCAAAATTTGATTAGTAAGTTCCATTTATATTTGTCAAATTCACATATACATTTTATTAAATGAAAATTTAGTTACCACTTATTTTTTTTATAATTAATTAATATAATATAACTTATAATTACATGTTTAAGTGTAATATTTTAGTGACAGTGATTATGGTGATAGTAATGGATCCTCAGAATCAAGAGAAAAAATTGCACAAGCAAAAAAGGAAGATCATGAATTCATTCAACAACAATTTGCCCTTCGACGTGGTAGTATGCAGAAATCTATAGAGGTAATGAAAATAAACAAAAATAAACTCAAAAAACTTTTTTTCGACACTTATTATTTCTATGACTTATTACATATTACGTTCGAAATTTTTAGTCAAGTGTCTAAATAATGATGGTATGCTAAGTGTGTGCAATCTGATTTATTGCCTCACACAGTAGTGGAAAAGATGAAATTACAATTATCTACACCCTCTACTGAGAGAATATTGAAACATTATTTAGACACTTGACTAAAAATTTCAGACGTAAAATGTAATAAGTCATAAAAATAAACTCATTTATATGTATATGAGTCTGTACATGTATTTAATTATAATAAAAGATTAAAATGTTTAAATACAATTTTTTAGTTGAGCAAACAAAATGTGAAGGATGCTAAATATGCTTCTGTTATGGCTCCTGATAGTACCCATATAAAAACGAGAGGATTGAGTGTACAGGTAAAAAAGAGTTAAGAGAATTTAAACGTAGAACTTAATATTTTATAACTTGAATTTATTAATTCCTAAAATTTCTTTTTAGACACGGGAATGGCAAAGAGAGAAAATAGAGAAAGAATTACGTTCCAATTATGAAGCTTGTAAAAATCAAATTGAAAAAAAATTTATAAATGACGAAATACATCAATTGTCTCAGCAAATTGAGTACCAATTGCATTGTAGATCAAGATTAGTTAACATGTATAAACTGAATGGACTGAAACTGGTATTTATTATTTTTAATATGTTTAATTTACTAAATTAATATTTAGAATATACATTATGTATGTTAAATTAGTAACTAAAACATACACGCACATAATTATTATCATAGAACATTATTATCATCAATCTTAATATCTCAATATCATTTTTAGTATTTAAGATTATTAATAAATTAATCTTGATGTTTTAGTTGAATAATAATAATAATTGTGTATTTAATATATCAATTTAAAATTAAAATAAAAAAAAATAATGATAATACAGTAATCAAGTGCATATTACTGTGCATTTTTGTAAATATGATAGAGTAAAAATTATTGAAATATTTATTATTTTAAGGTGAGTGCTATAAATAAATGTACTGAAAGTGGCAAACCACATCAAGAATTATTGGATTTAAAACCTTTGAATGAAAAACCTTGTGTCAATTCAAAGGAAAATAAGAAAATTAAGAAAGATATTCAACAAATACAAGCTCAATTATTGAAAAGACATAAAGAACTTAACAACATTATTCATAAAGCAGATCAACAAGCATCTGGTTTTATTAGGGCATCTGAAATTGCTTCATTAAAAATGACAACTACATCCTCTAAACATTCACCTTCAAAAAGTTCTTCTAAAAGTTCTCCGTCAAAAAGTTCACCAAATAAACAATCCTCTTTACCAATAGAAATCAAGTCTCGCCCATCGTCATCCAAAACAGTATCTAAATCTTCAAATAATAAAAGACCGCATTCTGACATATCTATGGACAAAGATAAATTTAGGGAACATTTCAAAAAACCTAAAATAAGTAATGACTGCAAAGTAGATGGTTCGTTCATATTTAAAGAACAAAGTTTAAAAGAGACTGATGATAACAGTATTAACACTGACAATGTTAAACAGGTAGATGAAACTTTAGAGTTAGATGTAAACGTAAACAAAGTGCAGTCGAATGTTTCTAGTAGAAACACAGACACAAATGCCGACAGAAGTTCTGGTCAAAGTTTGAATGCAAGTAAAAAGAAAAGTGAAGACACTGAAAAAAGTAAATACAATTTGACTAAAAGTGAACATAAAAGATTAAATGAGACGAATGGTGAAACTAGTAGGAATATTAGCCATATTGGATTCGAGAAAGTTAAATTTAAAAGTGAAAAAAAGGCTGAAAAAGAAGGTGAAACAACAATTGAAGAAGAATACAAATTTTATATAGCTGAATATATAAAAAAATATTCACAGATTTTAAGGAGTGTTGGTTTTACGAAGTCAAAAGAACTCAAATTTACTTCGCTGACAGTTAAGAGGTTAAAGCAGTGTGAAGTAACAGGTAAATTAATTTATAAAATTTGTAATATTTATAATTATTTAGTGACTTATGTAATGTACGATAAATTTAATTTTTAATTTCAGATCCACAAACGATAAAAGAGATGATTAATGATTTTGCGCGTATGGATATGAAGTTTTGAAAATATAAGTGAAAACAAAAAGCCAGATTTAATAACTGAAAGGCTAATTTAGTTTTTCGTTAGTGTAAAATGCTAACTTATTTTTTTTATTAGAAATCTTTTACATAGAATGTATTATTTAAAATCGATTTATGTCTGGATTTTTGTTTGCACTATGCATTTTTATATGTGTATGTGATTATAATGTAATTAATATAAGTATAAAATTTGCGGAATAAATTTATAATTTAATAAAATATAATAATACAATCTATTTATTGATAATTACATTGTATCATCAAGTAAATGTGAAAATTATAATAATGGTTGTCTTTATCGAACTTTTTTCTCAGTAAGGCAAGGTTTCAAATTACAGTAACAACAAATTTTCTTGTTGATATAATGATGAAAACGACCATGATTGAGCGAACCTACTATGCTCGAGTTTTGTTTTAAGTAAGTCACATTTTTATATAAAAATATTTTATATTTCTAATTTTATCTAAAAGAAATGTTAATATTAAACCTGGATAAGAAATAATTGAACAATTATATTTAAAGTAGGCAACAGGAATATATGAGGTGGGAGTAAAGATATGAAATGTGGTAAATAATATTTTATTTATTAGCACTTTTATAAAGATTATAGTAGTAACATATAATCCCGAATATAATCTCGAAATGAATTCCAACAAACAGAAATATTGCGAATTACCCTTTTGACATGTTGTACAATTCCATCTTATTTGATTACGCAGTATGGATAAAGCTATCATGGGCAAAAGGTTAATTCAATAGTTATTAATAGTGAAAAAAATACTATTAGAAACATCGAAGTAATATTACGAATTACAGTACAAAAATGGTAATTGAAAACTCAACAGTTTTCAATATTATCTTGACGCTTCTAATACTTAGAATATTTATAAACAATATATTTTATAATGTAATTAACGTACGTTACTGTACGGATGCATTATTTGTTTAAAAATTATAACATACTTCTGATTTGAAAACTTAAACATTAAAAACAGAACGAATGATTAAGTTTAACTGATATGGTTGATTCCATGCTTAAATTGTATGCTGATTTGACACGTTATAAATGTTGTGAAATAGAGCAAATAATACATATCTACAAAACCTTTCTTTCAACGGATCATGAAACTATGTTCAAGCGCTCAAGTTTATTATCTAACTTTCAAAGGACGTTGAATATATTTCGATTTTTGAGTATAGGTTTACGTATATGCACTTACAGTCATAATTGTCTTGTCATATTTCTCAAGACTGACTGTTACATTCATAGAAAAAATGACAAGCTTTTAGTATTGTTTGTTTCCTGCACTGAAAAAAAAAATCATTAAGAATTACTGTACTGGGATCTTAAAGCACAACCATGTATACTATATGGGGGAAATGCTAGCACAGTAAAAATTATGGTAAAACACACCAAAATATTTGAAAACACGGCAATTTTTCCTATATTGTACAAACGGTTGCGCATTAAGGTTCTAGCACAGTAATCCTTGATGTATTTTTTTCAGTGTACAAGAAATAGATGGCGAAATAAATCATAGCTCATTTAGCATAACAAATTTGTCGCTTAAATAATTTATTCCGCTTGATTTAGGCCAAGCCACGTGAACTCGCTCCATCTATTTTCTACAGGAAACTTTCATAATCTTTGTAGCATTACTTTATATTACATTAAAGAAATGATTTTTTCTTCGTTTTCATTTAAATAATAAATATCACGGAATTAGATATTAATCTACGGGCAATGTAGTGTTTTATGTTTAATACAAATGCATTAACAGAAAAGTATTCCAACGCTATTCTAAATCGGTGTTTTTAATTGTATAATACATTATTCAGTTGAAGTACTAATAAAATATAAGTCGGTACAAGAAATGAAAGATTAAATTTAATTATAAGTGCAAACGTAAAAGATAATGTCGGATATGATGCTAGTTGTTTTTACATTTATAAATGTATTCCATTTTTCTAAATTATTTATTTTTCCATTTTTCAACTGGAAATATCAGCTTTTTTGCTCTTAACTTTTAATCAGAAACTTGGCTCCTTTTGTCTCAGTTGTTTAGTAGAAACTGCCGTTGGAGTATTTATGTTATTAACGCGCGAAAGAAACCACGAGTCTAATTAAATGTTAACTCACATACCCTACTCACAGTAAGACTAGACTTATACGACCTACTCTCGAACTGCCTGTTTAGACGACATAAGCTTATTTATTCGTGATTGATTTTTGTCTTTAATCAACGATTTTCAAGAGAGCAGTAAATTATTATATCAACATTTTAAAATTTATTATTAGAAAAGAAATTTCGTGGAATGCATGATTACATTAAAGTGTAAATTTCATTTAAAAAATGACTGTCCAAATTTTCTAACAACCTCGGTAGCACATAATATTTCATAAATATATTAACGTTTATAAATACTATAATATTTATGAAATATTAATAAAATATTTTATAATTTTTGTTTTTAGGGAATGATTTAAAATAAACGAAATTATTAGTACAGCAATTAGATTATGGTAATTATTAATACTTGTAATTGTGTGAATTATACAAATGATAATGAAATACGGTGTGACGACTTACGCTTCGTCGTATTAAAATGATATATTTTTTTCTGTTTTTTAATTAAAATATATTTAATTATATTGCCTTAGTGAAAAAGTACTTACACAGAATACACTAATTTAGTATTGTTAAAAGGAAGACCACAAAATGTTGTGCCGAATTTTTTTTATCGCATACATCGATAGAGTTTTGTATGGCACATTTAATTAAGATATAATAATTTCTAAGGCATGGCAAGCAAAGTTAGTAAACAAGTTTCTTTTAAGCTTTCTCATCCCAGTATTAAAATTCTTAAACGTTACTTTATCGTAAGAGTATTGTCCAAATGTGACATAATTTCAACAAATTAACGTTTACTTCCCTCTTAAAATACGACTTATTGCTCTATCTCCAAAAAAGGACATTACTATTCAGAAGTTATCAAACGTAATTCTTATCGTTAGTGTTTAATACTTTATCGCATCTTTATCAAACGAGACATTTGTAATTTTACCGATATAAGAACGAAATGCACAAATCGAATTTCAAAATGTAATTCATCGTCGAACAGGCAGACAAATTTACATACATCTATCGTAAAATGAATTTGATTCTGAGTAGCACATTTAAATTTACAGCTAAGTAAATTATAATAGTCCAACTACTCGTCATCATTAGTTGCTGCACTCAGAGAAAAATTATATGAAATTTATTACATTCCATATTAATTATGGAAAGAAGTAGTAACATAATTGCTATATTAAATAATAAAATTAAATACGGAATATGTAAATCGTAAATAAGTGTACGGAATTTTATTATTTTATATAGTAATTTTTTTCACTGTTCAACTTATTTCCTTATAATTAATATGGGAAAAAGCATATTTTAATGTAACTTCTTTCTTAGTGCAAAAAATTAAATCAAAAAGAAAAAATTAAAATAAGTCCAACTGAGTAAGAATAAGTAAAATTTGAAAAAGAAAGTTCTTGTTCAACTTGTGATGCGAACAAGCACCATATAACAAGCACCATTAGGATACATTTTTTTTTCTTTATCATTTCCAATCTCTTACAGTTAACTTTGGCAAATGTTTATATCGCAAAAAGAGCAATCTCATGCAATTCCTTTCGCTTTTAACGTACAGTGACCACAGCCGAGTTACGAGCCCGATTATTCGGCTTATTTTTTTTTCTTTAGTTTTATATATTTTTAATATTATCGAAGTGGCGCTTACAAACGCGCATATTTTGGCGTTCTAATATGAAACTCGTTCTACGCGAAACTCTAATTTCCATTACGTCATGCCGACCGCAAAAGTTTCGAGTCAAACGCGATGTGATTATGGATTAATTAATCTATCTACATTGAGCTTTACAAATAACATTTGTTCTTTGAATTTTTCTTTCAAACGAGTTGAAATTTTTTTGTCATCAACCCTGCCAGCCTTGCATTTTGTTTTATTATTGTACGTACTTCTACACTACAATTATTACCTGTACCATTATTTATCATCTGTTTTTTTGTTTTAATCTTTTTTTTATTCAAATGAAAATTAGAAAAAGTATACTTCTTGAATATCAAGATGAATAACCGAAAATATCAATCGCATGTTCATACGCATCATTGATACAATTATGTAACTGATCAAATCTGATGATTTGCATCGCCTCCCTCCAACGCCATGATGTGTGATGTGTATTGTTTTATTAACAAACATTTACTCCCTTTGTCATCACCTTACGTTTACTATAAATAGAAGTAATAGCGATATATTTCTCCTAATCCATCGACAAGTTCCTCTTTTTCCTCATATGTATAAGAGATCACAGGAAAATTCATAAAAATATGTGTTAGCACTGGATTGTCATGGTTTTTGTTATAGGAACATCATCTTCTTGGGAAAGTGTTTCCCGGAAGATGTCAAGGGCGGTCATGGAAGGAGAATTTTTTTTGCATTCCGTTGAACATACTTAATTCGCGATCTTGGCGTCCAAATTATGATTTGATTGTATTACGAATTTCGTTTGTCTGATATGCTCTAGTGTGTCTTTTAAATTCTACCGCGGAAGATGAACTTACAGAGGGATTTTCATTCAGATGAAAATTTGATTCACTCCACTTAATATTATCGAGATGCTGTCTTGATAAATAAATGATCGGTAAACGATTGATTATTACAAAACTGTTTATTTGGATAACAAATAAAATTTTATTCTTCGTTAAAAAAATCTTAAAATAACGCAACACTCGGCGCATTATACACGCCTCCGCGCGACTGGATGAATCTAAGATTTAACTATTACTTTAACAAAAATGTTCTACGAAGAGAGATCCTACAATTCAAAATTGTATTTCACTATGCTAGAGATGACTATCACAGACATCTGATGAGCATTTCACAAACAGTCACAATTTTGTTTAGATACAATTTTCGTTCGCCTTTTTACAATCACTACGTTCTTGATAGGACAAAATCATCCGTACAAATACGGAAAAAGTGTTTTGAAATTAATCCAATATTCGTTTGTGAATCAAGATAAACATCACGTCAAAAGTGTTCACAAATACTTTTTTGTTTATATTTACACGGCTCATTTACTTGTTACAAACCTTTTTTCGAAAAGTGATTAGACGTGAAATTTTTGTCTCAATCTTTGTACTGCCTTTAATTGGAACAATTCATCCTTATGAAATATGAAAAAACGTGCATTCATTGCTTACCCTTTTTGCGATTGAATTTTCGATTAAAAAACACTATCACATATATACGTTTATGATTTCCCAATTCCGAAGTTATAATTATATGAATTATTTCACGTTGCCTATTTCGTAAATAAGATTCAATAAAAGCGTGATATGTGTTCGAGTATTTTTAAAATAACAAAACTTTAACAACATTTTAGAACCGATGCCCGCGGACTTCGCGATTGAAACCGTTAATCGATGTATCATTGTAGCGACAATTCGGAGCACGAATAAATGAAGTAAAATAAAAAAGACCGACCCGCGCCAAGATTAAATCTTAAAAGTTGCTTCAGGTACATCCTTCAGGTTTTCATTAAAACGTATCTGTTACATCAAAAAAGAAAAAAAAAGGGAAAAAAACGAGCCATCGGTATTACAATAAGTCAATTTAGAATTTGATTAGAATAACGAGCGAATCGAAGGACGAGATGCTGCGTTTAAATTCTGCTCACCAGAGGTCACCCCTACCATAGCACTAAGCTCAACTTTGGCCTTAAAATGTACTGCCACCATTAGCTTTAGCAAATGTATATTTACACGTACAACTGTGACCTCTTACGGAGGAAGAAGAGAATAATAGTACTTCTTTTTTTTTTTTATTCCAGATATTAATGAAATTGAAAAGCTTTCGACCGGTCTAATTCGTATAGATCGGAAGATGAGCGCGTCAATTGCCGTTCCTCTCTGGTCTCCTTTATCTGCTCTTAATTGTTTGCCCTTTAAGCTTTACGTCGAGGGGGGATTCTCGCAGTCGCAGCGGTGTACGAATCCGTGCGAAGGTCATCTGGCCGTTTTCTCGGGTAATAAAATGCTAACGGACTTGCGAGCGGTTGGCGCTCCATTGGAGGTGCTGCTTCTCGTCGTCGTCATTGTCGTTGTTGTCGTTGTCGTCGTCGCTGATGTTGTTGACGTCACCGCTGCGAGCGTCGATCGATGCGACGGCGCTACCATGCGTACTTCCGGTCTCGGTGGCGAAGGTTCCCTCAGCGAATCGTTTACCCCGGATACCTCCTCCGACTCGTTGCCCGCCACCAACCTGTCAATCACATCAATCATTACAATCCCCACCAGAAGCATCTCCTCTTTATCACGTTTATTAATACGGTTTATTGATTTTATCAAATGCTACTCTTCAATTTGGCTTTGCGCGCGCGTTTTTTTTTTTAATCGAGCTAAAAATAGATAAACCGTGGGGGAACGTTATTGGTCCTTTTGGTCCATTTCCTGTGTCAATTTTGAGATTAGCGACGGGGGATTTGGTCGGATGGAAAATTGATGATGATAAAAAAATAATAAAAATAAAGAGCGAGTAGATTTTTCGGATGAAAAATCTTTCCCCGACGGTGGGATCGCATTGTCGATATTCTTGGAACAATTCATCGCAAATATCATTTTGGTGTACCAGGAAAATGCACGTCAGTTTCGACGAATTTTGTAGCAACTTTTCTTTCTTTTTCGTTAATTTAACCAGGAATTTAAGAATAATTACACATTATATGTATTGAAAGTAAATTTAGACATTTGTATGCTAAAAGTGGAAAATGCGGTTACCAATGTCTGTCGCATCGATAACGTTCTTCATGAATTAATGATGCGTCCGAATTTAAACCATTAATGTTGTTCATTATTGTTACGCGTGGCGATTCTAATTTTGCATTTCCATGTCAATTACATTGTACAAGTTAAGGTCAAGAGTGATAATAATTTTTATCACGAATTATTGTGTTTCGGTATTTTTCGATTTTATTTTACATCTACAGTTCTACTTGAAATTGGTTACTTCATTGTGCTGAATTTTCGATGTTCAACAAATTAATGTTTTTAAAAAGGACGGTATATAATTGACGTAAGTCGGTGAAGATTAAATTCATAAATTTCTTTTATTATTGACGTATGTAAAGAAACGCGGATGTGAGATGTCGTGCAGTTCAATTAATCAATTATTGCGAAGGTAAAAAGTTCGCAAATAAAAGCAACAAAATGAAATGAAGAAGAAGAAAGAAAACATGAAATATTTGCGATACAATTACTTCACTCTTAACGTTAATAATGTTTACGTTGAAAATAAATTGATTAATTTCTGTCAATTAAACTGAAATGAGGATTCCGTTTTAAGTGATATAACATTATTGACACAATTTAATTGAATTTTATTACCTATGCTGGGGCGGAGGCGTCGGTGTCCGTGACAGAGGAAAACTGGCAACTTCTCTCGTCACGGAAAGCGATCGGATGGAGCCGAAAGTTTGATCGGGAGATAAATTTGCAGCGACACTCTGCACCATTCCGCTGCTAGATTATGAAAAAAGATAACACATAATTAAATCGAAATAACCTTATGTATACTTTATATCAGATTACACTTAAGATATGTTTTATGTTTTCATAAAACGTAAACTGATCGTTCGTCATTCATCGATCTTATTATTGGTATTTCTTATAATTGAAAGTTGTACAAAAAAATTAATTATGAAAGTGTTATGTATTTAATAATATTGGAATTTTTTAACGGTAACGTGAGCGATCCATTTAATGGTAAAATGAAAAGATGAATTTTTCTGATAGTAAAAATTTCATTGCACATTTCTTACGAACTTTTCGCTTTACGGTGCAATTTTATTTGGCATAAACAGAACGTACTTGGTCTTAATAAATAGAGATTTTTTGTTTTGCAATATTTATGACGTTATTTGCGTTGCCTGGTTGATTCCATGAATGTTATTACATTCCTAATTCAATGTTCCCAAAAAACCAATATTTCATTTACAACTTAACTTTAATATTTTATTTAACTTTTCGCGCTTAAGCATTTAAAATTATTATACGTGAAAACGAGAATTTCATTAGAAATAAAACTGAGGAGTTGCATTGTCGATTGCAAAAAGTAAGTTTAATAACATCACTTTGAGAAAACTGTTATTTCAGTTTTATTTCGTTGAACATTCTTACTTCAAAGAAAAAGTGTAATTTCCTTGGCGAACATAATATAGACTGACATCTTCCTACGTTGTCTTTGTTCAATAAAAATTGTTAAGTAAGAAAATCGTCTTTTATTACGTGCAAATATAAGTCAATGAAATTCAATTATGCAACAATAAATATTGTTTAATACACTGAGAGAAATATATGAGTATATTTTACTAAGTGTTTTCGTAAAGTTGTGATATATTATCTTTCTTTTAAATAAATACTAATATTATTTCATATATTACGAATTTTTTATTATTAATT
>JABFPN010001414.1:0-29557 GCA_022817305.1 Leptoteleia sp. ZL-2020 | reverse complement strand
TATAGTTTTTAATAGAGAATATTTTTATATAATTAATTATTTGCACATGCGTATTACACTTAAAGTTTGATTCTAAATAAATTAATCGTTGAGTAATCATTTGTTTAAATATACAATATGCACGCATGTCTAAGAGCGATAACAATGTGAAATCGTCAGACTTACAATATAATAAAACGTTTTGCATTTAGTATTTGAAATTAGAAAATGACAAATTTACAAATGAAATAGTTTTGCTTTTGAAATTTATCTCTGGCTATTAGTGAACGCATATTATTTTATCGTAAGTCTTAAATTTTACCATATGATTCGTAACAGGTTTATCCGCGAAATTTCGGTAAAACGCAACTATTATTATAATAATGGACGTGGTTATCTTCAATATTTTAGCAACACTTCGAAACAGAAATATTTCATAAGTTCTTTTTTCATTAATTACATCGCAAGATACATAATGAAATGTATATTCACTTAGAGTTTATAGAAATATAATTTGTAACAGATATTAAATAATTTAAAAACACAATTTTAAATAAATTACTCATTTTAAGTGAATGGATTGTTTTAATATTTTTTTTGTATCAAAACAAATTATTTCCATATACTACAAAAAAGAAATTTATTATTGAAATAAATCTGCTTCTATCAACAATCTATTAATCTTTAAAATAAGATAAAACTACAAATCTTCGAAAGACACGGTGATCGTGACTAGAAATAATATTTCTTCCGAAATACGATTCATTTTGTGGCTTTCTTAAATATTTTTTGTAATTTTTCATCTCTTTAAATGTTATTAAATTATCGTAATGGGCAGTGGAAGTATAACAATTTATATGCCTAATATCAGTTTCGTCTTAATTCAAATAATTTCTTACTGTTGCAAAATATTCATTTGCGAAAATTACTATAACAAACTGATATTTATTATAGTCTAAATATTTATAATTATAGATTCAACAACACTGAATAAATGAAATAAATTAACTAAAACGCATACTTTACATTCGAACTATCACAATATATGATATGACAGAGTAAATAGTTTTTTGATATTAATAAATATAATAAAAAATTTATATATGATAGTTTCTCATTGTTAATGAATAAATATATTCATGACATGCTTAATAAATTAAAAAAAGGTGTAAGAAATAATATATTTTGATAATATTTTGGTATATGAATATTTTATTAATCATCGATTATATTCACTAAATTATGTCGATAAAAATATTCAAAAAAAAAACCAGTAATATAAAGGATTTAAAATTTGCATTGGTGAGAATCTTATACCTTCATAAAATTTATATAATGTATATATTAAGGTATGATTAAAACTGAAAGCAGAGCGTATGTTAACCTTTAGTTGAAAAGCATTGACACTATTGAAACGTTTACGCTTCATAATCAGAGTATATAGCCACCTTGAATTCGTATCATGGAACATATAATATTAAGACCAGTATCATCAGGAACTCAAGTTTCACATTTTATTTTTAAAAATCGAAAATCCAAATGCTTTTACATTCGATATTGCATGCGGGATTCTCAGAGGTATAATTTACTATTTACACTTCAGCGCCTCGAATTGTAATAATTTAAACAATAAAATGTACCTAAATCCATACAATTATATAATCGAATCACATGAAGAAACAGGAGATTATTTCTTCCATTCGTTATACATTCAAAGGTTGGCGTCACGACAGAATTGATCAATGAGTAAAAGTTACTTTAAATCAGAGATGGACAAATGATACCGCGCAAACATATTTGTTTTAAGTACCTGCATTTTGATTACAAATTGTGAAAATTATTTTCGTAGTCAATTGATTGTTTTAATGTAATTACGTTGATTGTCCATCACTGAACTGGGATAATGCAAACTTTCAAAGATATGCGCGTAATTACGAAATATAACGATGCACGAGTTTCAACGGGACTGAAACGCTTAAAACGTGAGACGAACATTCCAGTTAGAAGTCTCATTTGTTTTACCCAAGTACACTTCAATTAAAACACGTATTTAAACATTAAACAAACATCCACACAATATTTTTGTTCATTGGTTTCCACGAAATTATGAACGACTAATTGCTCGACAGCCCTGCTGTCGTTCTAAGATTTCTCCTTTTTTTTTGTTTGTTTGTTTGTTCTTTTCTTTCTACATTACTGCACTGGAATAATTTGTAACAATTGTCGTTCAAAAACAGCATAGGTGGAACTTTGACGTATCAAATAAAAAGCTTATTTGAAACAGATTCATATTAAATAGCAATAATAATTGCTGTAACTTTTGCTATGAACCTTTTTCAGTGTACATTTTTTGTTCAGAATGCGAAATTAAAAAAATATAATATGTATAAAATAATAATGTGAAAGAAAGAAAGAAAATAAAAGGAAGGTTCCGACGTCGATACATAATGCCAGCATCGTACGCAGTATTATTTGGTAATTCTTTGGATTATTACGCGTGATTTGTCTTCCCCCCATCCCCGTTTATTTCCCTGACTAGTAACAATAAAACATTGTTTCGTGGACATCAACTTCTGCAAACGACCCGTTCAATTTTCTTCACTTGGCAGTGAAATCCGGCCAGTAATTGATGTAATATCTATGAGTCGAGCCTTCAAATAACCTGTCTAACCACATCGGTAAACCATCCAATAGATTTTCTTGATACAAAACATCATGCTCAGTCTACAAAAATGTTTTAATTAATTAAGATTGTACATTAAAATTATATTTATTTAAGCATTTCATATCATTTATATATTTAAAATTATCATACTTCGTCTTGCGATCCCTCAGTATCACTAGAGCTTTCAAAACCTATAAATGCACCTAGTTCTGCATCACTGTTTCTCCTAGTAAATTGTTTGGTCATACGTTCAAGTCGCTGAAAGAATTGTTAATCATTTCAAGAAATGTTTTTCATCAACATTGCAAGAATTTACTAACTAATTGACGAACAACACAGCAATACTTAAAAATATTGAGTTTGCTGAAATGACTCACTTTTGAACCTTTCCCTTTGCTGCACTCTGGATGTTTTGGATGATAAATACAGAAATATTTCCTATAACCGTTCAGTGAAAGAACAGTACCAACACAATTTTTTGGATTAATATTCAATTCTCTAGGCTCGGGTAAACTCAATTGCAAAATTTCTTTGTACCAATCAAGTCCACGTTCTAACAGCATGTGACCGAACATCAGTGTTTTATTTTTCCTGCAACGCAATTGGTCAAGTATAAAGTAAAAAGTATTAAGAAGGTAATTAATTGGAAAATTTATAATGCAATGAATTGTAATTGCAATGTAACTTAACAATTCAAGTAAGTTTAAACATTATTTGCAATTACTTACCTATATGGCCACACAGCGTTATAAAATGCCGGTAAAAGTTTTAGCTTAGTTTGATTATCGACTAGTAACACAATAGTTCGACAACCTGGTTTTAAAAGCCGAACCATTGAAAAATATTGCTCGGCCCGTAATTCGTGCAACCGTAATTGCGGTTGAGTCGAAGCAGGTTTTCCATTCACATCTTTGAATTTTTTGTTAAACTTCGATTTTACAGAGACTTCCTCCAATTTTCTGTAATAAAAGTTATATTGATTCATATAATGTCAACTCACGGCCACGACTTTTAAATTTTCTTTACAAACACTTGTTTTCATCCAGCCAAATGACTTTGAAGTTGTGTGAAGCTTGTTTAGATTTGCATTAACGAACTATTATTATATTCCTAATTATTAAAAATTATTTATATATCTATATAATACTTACACTAAATACGACATGCCATAACTAGCAATACCGATGAATATGAATGTACCCAATATATAAAACAATGGCAATAATTCCTCCTTTGTCAAAGATTCCGAAAGGTAATCTACAGCCAGCAATGCTCTACCAATAAGTCTATCCACAGTACCCTACAAAGGATATAAATTGAAGAATAATTAATTGAATCATTTAATCTTTATTAATTTGATACTATTATAATAAATTTATACCAAGGCATGTTCATCTGCTAATTCGCCAACAACTGCAGTGTAAGGCAAAGCCTCGGACGCTCTTAGACATTTCTGAATAGTTTGTTCTAAAGTTCTACGAGTTTCATTCCATCTATTATCATCTTTAGTAGCATCCTGCCAACCATTAGGTAACCATTCGTATTTTACTTGGCTAGCATCCCTTCTCCATATAATGACAATATGCAATAAAGGATCCATAGGACTACCTTCACCAGCCATAAGTGCTGACACAAATTCAGGTTGAGTTTCTTGGAATACATAAGTGTACCTAACTCGTTCAGTACTGTAATAAATATAATAAAATCATTATAAAAATTAAAATAACAAAATCAAGTTTTACAATTGCTTCTCACAATTACCTGTGAGGAGATTCGATGGCCGCTTGGCGAAATTTGTGTCTCGCTAAGTCATGAACTGCGCTGTTCTGTGATATCAAAACCGCACATAAACGCTTTTGCGGCCGCAACCATTCTGGAGGACAAACCGAATCCAGCATTGCTTGATTAGACAACCTCGGTAACATGAGGAATTTGTTATTAGCGATAATATTGTGCATTGTTTCGCTCGGTATATCTTTCATACTGACGGATGCCATTGGCTTCTCTGTATTTTCATTAAATAACAATAATGTATCTAAATCTCCGGAAATTTTATATTTGCTAGTTATGTTTTCAGTCTCTGCCTTCCCAACCTGCAGGAATTTGTGAATTTAAGCATTATTAGTTCACAATTTATTAAAAATAATGAAAAATAATGAATACTTACAAAATTATATTAAAATATTTGCTTTATAAGCATTATTTAAAGTTCTAATAAGTCAATTAAACAATACCTGGACAAAACCAAAGGCAACGCGATCTCGGTGGTGTAAAGCCACGAGAAGATAACGCAATCTCGCTGAATCTCGTTTCTCAAATATAAGAGCACGAATCCGGTTATCCGCCCAGCCGGATAAAAAGTTGTCCAAGTTGTTCTTGTTGACACTGCTGATAAGTTTGTATGGAAATCGGTCTCTTAAAAATTCTATAAAGATAATAAGCAGTTAATAAAATAAATGAAAATGATTATAATTAATTTCATAAGTAATGAATATTACCAATACTTATATAAGAAAGTAAAAAATTCTTACCAACTATCTTTTGAACACTAAACAAAGACTCCTTGTAAACACTTGTTCGACCGTCTAAAACGACTGCGAGACACGGTAAAGTGTGTATTCCTAATCTTCGAGCTAAGGCAGATTCTCTTTCTGAATGAACAGTCGCTAAACCAACTCCTAAAGGTTCAAGTTCTTCGATCAAGCGACGCCATGTTGGTTCTACTTGTAAACAAGCAAAACACCAATCGGAATAAAAAAGTACCAAGTGTGGTGTGCGAAAACTTTTCGGTATAATTGAATTTTCAAAGGCTCTGCAATTCACAATTAAACAACATAAGTAAGCTTATTCTACAATTTATTGTTTAAAGTAATATAAAATTTTACTGTCGATCATTTCTTTTATAAATTATAAATATTTAAATACAATATTTAAATTGAGAATTAGTATTAATAATGAAATAGTAAGTACCGATATGTTATACTCATTCTATGGAAAAATGTGACATCTCTACTTTGGTAATTGTGTCTAAAATTAGAAAACAATTCTTCAAATGGATCTGGCATATTAAAATGATTACTGTCCCTTCGTTGACGAGAGAAGTTTTCTTCCGTTATGCCATGGTTATCAAATTTTCGCCTCCTTTCAGGATCACTTAGAAGCTGAAAATTGTTTAATTTTTAATATTGCAATTATAATTATATTATCAATATTATCACTAATTATACAATTATAAAGATAAAGAGAATATATGTTGTGTTAAATAATGATTATTGAAATAATTATACCTCATAAGCTCTTGTTATTTCTACAAATTTGTTTTCAGCTGCAGGATGATCAGTTTTATCTGGATGCCTAAAAAAGAAATTCACATAAACTTGAAATAAAAATATATGATCATGAATAATTTTTTTAGTACCTTAAATAACGAAAATGAAATTAAAAAATATTGAATTACCATTCTTTGACTAAGTGTTTGTAAGCTTTTCTTATGTCTTGTAAAGTGGCATGTCTGGAAACTCCTAAAATTGTGTAAGGGTTACCCAAAGGTTCCCCAGCCTCAGTCAAAGGCAATAACTGAATAATAACAAAGAAAGTAATAAACAATACTGATAGCCTCAACAGAGGCGCTAAGTGTCCTAGGTTTCTCTTAAAGTTCTCAGACTTGTGTTGCAGCGATGCCATTTCAGTTAAAAAGTTGATTAAAAACGCTATGTGAGCTGTGAGCGTACTATACATGAAATTCCAAAACGGCAAACTATCGTTTTTCAAGTGCTTTTGCTTTGTTAAAAGTTCGCATATTAAATGCACATTCGTCGTTGAAGTTTTACTAATTGTGCGACTGCTTGTCGTTTCGTTATCAAAAATGGGCTCTTTAAAATTGTATAAGCTAGCTATCCTGGCGCCTTGATGCCAATCAGTTTTTTCAGTCTGTGGTCGAGCCATCACAACAGTTTCTACCTGTAAAAATATTTATTCTCATATACGTGAACTATTTTCACGAATTGTTTTTCACAAATTTTAAGAAAATTTAATCTTTAAGAAAAGCATTATATTCAATGTTAAGTATACCACGTTTACATGTAAAACAAAGTGAAATATAAAAATATTAACAATAAATTCCAACCATGAGTGCAATTTATTGGTGGAAAAACTTAAAACTAATAAATTGATCTATACATGTTCAATGAAGTATATCAGAAACAACGCATTAAGCGCATAAAAATACTACATGTCCTTTAATTTTACTGCTTTATACAATAGCTACTCTAATATTTTCTTTTAGTAATAATTAAATTTGAATTATTACAAAGGAAAAGTATATCTCTCTTACATGAAGTAAACGTAAAACTTTTCATACATACTCTTAAATTAACACATTATATACATAATAATAATATTCCATAAAATCTTTAATATTAGCATTATTTTTTTCTTGGTATAAATAAACTGGAAACACGAGTTATTTATATAATTTTAAATTTGTATTTAAATATATACAACAAAATTGTATGAACAAAAACATTGGTTAATACAATATTACATTAACTCTCTCTATCTGCTATTTAACACTGTTAAACATAAAAGTTATTGCCAGAGTCAATTTATTTTAATGCACATTTAATAAACTTTGATACGAAACGTTTATCTGAAAAAATAATAAAACAATTAATATTCCATTAAAGTTCATTATATATATTTAAAGGAGAAATAAATTTATAGAAGCAACATACATTTGCTAACTAAATAGAAACCATTGACAAAAATCAACATGTTCCATGTCAGTTTCATGGAAACTGTATCCATAATCGAAAACATTGTATCGGATTGAAAATATTGTAATGAGGGATAAAGATAAGTGAGAGGGATGATAAAAAGAACGTACCGTTTTTGGCTCGATTGGACAGCTTCTTGGAGAGTTCGCATGAAGCGCACGAGCGTTCGACGGGTTCAATGGGGATGTAAATAATTGATGAGGGCGGAACTGTCAGCTCTCGATACAACCTGGCAAGGGTTTACGCGATTTCTCCATGGCATGTTGTTGCGACGACCAAAAACCCCGCAGACTTCCCTGTCAGCTCGTTGATTCTATTTATTTAAGCATTTATTTACCTGCTTATTTATTTATCCGTCATTTTCGGGACGTTGATCGAGAGGTTACGGCGGTGCTTTTGGTGGAGGTAGCGTACGAAAATAGACAAATAGCGGAGACACCAGGCAGCGACGGATCGCAACGAGCGCACCACTCTAACTCGATTGACAACGTCAGTTAATTCTAGCGAACTCGACGAGTCGTCTGTTTTGATGGGCCAAGACGGCCGCTCACACTCCTTTCCACTGCATTTTCAGCAAATCAATCGTCGTCCGGAATACGGTACAACATCGCGCTCTCGCATACACGTTTCGATTTTCGACACTGGCTCCTACTTCACATATGTACACCTACAACCAAAAGACCAAAAGCAAACCAACACACCAATCATGAGTGCGACGCTAAACTCCCTCTCCCACCTCTTCGCGGCTACCGCAGCGATAGTTAGGGTGGTTAAACTTTCGTTGGAATCTATCTACAAAACATATGATGGTTTGAATGTCACGATTTTAGGCGGCGCTGTGATCAGCGATCCTTTAATACACGAGGATTTTTTGGTTGAATGGTTCGAAAGGTTCGAAAAATTAAAAAAGTTGCTGATAAATGCTGAAAAACTGCCGAAAAGTCCCAATTTCAGCAATTTTTCAACAATTTTCAAGCAACACACAGCGTTCTTCAGCAGTCTCCACACCAATATTTCGCTAACGAACACCTGCAATAAAATGCTGAGAAATTGCTAAAATTGGGACTTTTTTTACAGTTTTTCAGAAACTTTCTTTCACTAGAGGAGTGTTTATGGAAAAAAATATTATATTCAATTATATCGAGTCAAATTATATTAATGATGTAGTGATTTGAGTAAATTTCATTAATTATTATTAATATTAATAAAAATAGTTCTATCTGGACCTGTGTCTCTATGGAATTGCTATTGAAACCAATTAAAATATAAATTAATATAAAACGTATATACGATTTTAATAATATCATTTCAAAATTATATATGTATTTTATTAATATTAACAGTTTAATTTATATTCAGTATTATTTATAATATATTTACATTACAAAATTAACTAAATAGATAATAATAAATATTTCTTTATTAAACAACATTCATTTTCTTTTCCAATAGCATATACATTAAAAAAAATTAAGATTCATTTTGCTTTTTATATTTTTAATACTCATAAGTACAGCTAAACTACATTCAAATTTACCGCTGTATCATATTGTTTATATATACAAATACCCTATAATATAATTTAGTAATACCTACATCGCCTTTCGTCAGTCTTTTTAAAAAGAAACAAATTTTTATAGACAGTAATATTGTCCTGGTGCTAAATAATAACTCTCTGGTCATTAAGTTACACGATAATTAATAATATTATTTCGAATTAAAAGGACATCAACTCCGTGAATCTAGAACTTTACCTCGGTCTCACGATTAAATTCTGAATACCTTTCGTGTTGTTTGAGTACGCGATACGTTCAGAAATCACTCCAATCATTCTAAAGAACTGAAATTATAAAGTCCCTGTATGTTTAATCTGCGTATTTATGAAATCTCTGCATCTTTGAGTACAAGAAATATGCTCAGCACAGATTGCTTAGTTTATTGAAATTACCGTTACAAAGCAATTTTTAAGTGAAAACATATTTGAAAATGGATAGATTCAAAAGTTTATTAATTGTCAGTTTAATTTTTATCCTTATTCTAAATCGTGTATACGGATTTATAAATGTTTACCCAAAACTCAAGGATTATCCATTACGTCCCGGTGAAGATGCAGGAAAACCTCTTTTTGTCACACCATTGTTGGAAGCAGGGAAAATAAACGAAGCGAGGAAAAAAGCTGCTGTGCAGTATAAACAATTTAATGAAATCAGCAGTTACTCCGGTTATTTAACAGTTAATAAAGAATATGATTCGAATATGTTCTTTTGGTTCTTTCCTGCTCAGGTATGTTATATATTTATTATTACAAACACACGTTCATTACATTAATTTGTTCCATTTAATTGTGAAGCAATGTTCAAAACTTATATTACATGGTAATTCAATTTTTCATGATATTATTTTATAAATATTATATAATGTAATTTATATATGTTCATATATAGCAAAGTAAAATATTTCTTAAGTTTACTAATATAATGCTAATTATATAAGAACATTATATGAAAAATTTAATTCTCAACATATTCTTTAATGATCCTTATAATTATTAGTACATGTATTAGTAATTAAATAAGAAAATCAATGTAAGTATAAAGAAGTTTGCAGAATCTAAAAACAAAATGTTATCAGCTGATAACATTTCACCTTAAAGTTTATTATTAATAGTAGTTATATATGCAAGCATTAATTTTGGTGCAATGATAAACAAGAAGATAATTTTTAAATATATATTAATACATGTTAATTTCTTTGTAGTTTTCTTACATTTTATAAATACAATTGTAAAAATGATGGAATTAATATTTTCTTTAATTTCAGATGAATCCCAAGAATGCTCCAGTGGCATTATGGCTTCAAGGAGGACCGGGAGCAAGTTCAATGATAGGTCTTTTTATGGAACACGGTCCATTCACAGTTTTGCAGAATAAAACTTTAAAAACTCGCAAATACTCTTGGAATATTGCTCATAATATGTTATATATTGATAATCCAGTAGGAACTGGATTTAGTTTCACCAATAACAAAAGAGGCTATGTCACAAATGAAACAGAAGTTGGTCGGGATTTATTAGTTGTTTTACAGCAGTTTTTTAAATTATTCCCAGAATTAAAGGAAAATCCGTTCTATGTAACTGGAGAATCTTATGGTGGGAAATATGTGCCTGCTGTTGCTCAGGCTATTTCCGAACATAACGCTAGAACTGTTGATAAAATTAATCTGCAGGGTTTGGCAATTGGTAATGGATTTTGCGATCCAATAAATCAACAGAATTATAGTTCTTATCTTTATCAAAATGGTTTACTGGATAGTCGTGGTCGAGATTTATTTCATAAATATGAAATGGAGGCTAATAATCTCATAAGAGCTAAGAAATTCAATGAAGCTTACGATATATTTGATTTGTTATTATCATCAGATTTGCAAAATGAACCTCCATTATTTAAAAATTTAACAGGCTTTGATAATTACTTTAATTATATGTACCCAAAAGATCCAAATAACGCGGAATATTTTTCTGAGTGGATACAGCAACCTGATATCAGAAAGGCCATTCACGTGGGAAACAATTCATTTCATGCGGAAGATAAGACTGTTTTGAAAAACTTGAAGGGCGATGTGATGCAATCAATTGCTCCTTGGTTGTCTAATTTATTAGATCATTATAGAGTACTTATTTATAATGGACAAATGGATATTATTGTGGCATATGTATTGACTGAAAACTTTTTACGGGAATTGAAATGGTCGGGAAGTGAAAAATACAAAAATGCTGTGAGAAAACAGTGGATAGTCGACCAAGAATTGGCTGGATATACAAAAACCGCTAATAAACTTACAGAAGTACTTGTAAGGAATGCAGGACATTTGGTTCCTGCAGACCAGCCCAAGTGGGCTTTAGACCTTATTACTCGTTTTATGCAGGGCAAATCTTTCTAAAAGATCGTTAGGATTATACAATGATTCTAATTCCTAATATTTTAGTTTATTTTTAGTTATTCATACCTTACAGATTTGTTTATTTTTTAAATTCTTACTATATAATAATCATCTATAGTTTTTTTTCAAGTACCAAAGAAAACCAGACATTATAATTTATAGATGGTACATAAAAGTTAATTAAGTTTATGAATATCATAGAAGTAGATTTATTTTAAATAGAAATGTTGATTGATTTTAGAAGAATGAAGAAAGTAATATAATATATTATTATCAAAAAAATTAATTTACTTTCAAACATCTTTCCCAAGTGATGAAAAACATTAACTCAATAATAATAATAATATTTAATGTCAATTACACTCGACTTCCACTTAAAGTACCATTCTGGGACCGGAAATTGCACTTAAAGTCCCACGCTTATTGCGCAGAATGTTTGCGCATATCAATGTATAATTTTCAACGTTTAAATTTCGCGCGAGTAAAACTTAATTTTTATTGGTTATCTTCAATGCCGGAAACGGTACTTTAAGTGAGCAAAATTTTGTACTTTAAGTGAGATTGTACTTTAAGTGAGCGGACTTTAAGTGGAAGTCGAGTGTATATACAAAAGGAAATAATAAATAAAGCTTTGTTCAAATTAATGTGTTAAAGTCTAGTTTAGCAACTGGTTCAATGTGAAACTAGTTGCATGTGTCTAACCTAGACTTTTACAGATTAATGTTAATCATTAAAAAAAATGCATAAATATTTTGTTCTGATATCAATTAAAATTCTATTTATAAATAAATAACACTACAAATTCTCAGAGTAATATTGCTACTTAAATGTGATGAATACTGTGAATATGTTAAAAAATAACATTTTTACCATATCTTAACTTAATAATATGTTTTTTAAGCGAAAGAAACTGAGTTAAAAAATGTAACCATGACAAAATGATATTTTTTTCTTATAGTTAAAATATTATGGAAATAAAGATCTGAAAAAAATATTATGGAAATAAAGATCTGAATAAATTTATTGCAAAAGCACATTTTTATTAGAAATATATCATTTAATTGACTGAATCTAACAAGCTTATTTCAGAATTAAAAGAAAAGAATATTTTCCTCGAAAATAAGAAATGCAATAAAATGTTGAAAATTTGCTGTCAGTTAGTAGATATTCGGGATGTTAAGTTTAATATGCAATGTTTATTAATTATAATAAGTTATACGACCAAAAGAGGAAATAATTTAGAGTACAATAATGTATATATATATATATATATTTATATATATATTTTTAAATATCTTTGTATTATATAAAATTGAATGTATAAAAAAATTAAGTCATTTACAATTGTATTTTATTTACACACTTTTCACTGTACTGTATAAATTTTATTAAACAATTTTATTTCATTTGTCTTCACTAGGTATTCAATCAGGCAACAAGTGTACAATCATTCAGGCTCATTTGAAATCAATCTAAATATGGAAGTATAAAATTGTCTACAATTGACACATTTTTATGCCAACCGTCATGCGGTATTCCCGGAATGGTATGCATCAATAGTCTTTTGTTTTTGTCTAAGCTTTTTAAACCAATCTTGTCATATTTATAAATATCTCTTTCTCGCATTGGAACAACAGTTTCATTTGCATCAAAATAGCCAAATTGACTGCTCTCCCAAGGAGTTATAACACCATCATCTGGCCCTCCAATAAGAATCATTTTTTCTAATTTTGTTAAACCGGCTTTAAAAGTCGTTGTGTTCAATGTTTCTTTTTCATTATTTACAAATGGAAGGAATCGGCTATAATCATAATATAGTTTCTGAAACAATAAGATTTTCAATTAATATATAGCTTAAGCGCTCACTTTCTCGTTTAGATATAACAATATCTTTTATTACTTGATGATGAGGATCATTCCAGTAATTTCCTACACTTATATGTTGTCCCATCTTAGAATAAAACAACTCGTATGCTGTTTCACACACCAAAGTTGGAAATATTAAGTGCAAAAACTTAGCTGAAATATAAATTTAATTTTTATTCTAAATTTCAAACTAGAAAGGTCGTCGAAAGAAAAACGACAACTTAATTGTTTTAATTATATAAAGTTACATCCATTATATCACTTTATGTCATTCTATTTTGTAAATAATGATTTTTATAAGTTTTATTATAATAATTTAAAGTAAATTAATTTGAAGTATTATATATCAGACAATGAATGATACTATACTTCCATATTGTCCTGCTTGTGGTGAACTTAAGGATATGAAGTTACGGACATTGTGTTCTGGAAATCTTTGCAGAATAGCTCTAGCCAATAAGCCACCTTGACTGTAGCCTAATAAGTTTATACCCTCGGGAAAAGCTGCTCCTATTGATACAACATCTGCACCAATTTCTTCCACTTGTTTCCACATAGATTCAAGACTACTCCATCCAGCATACCTCACTGTGTTGTACACTTGTGTACCTGGATGTTTCTAAAATAAAATAAACAATCAAATGTTTACTTGCTAAAGTAAATATCTTGATTATTTCTTGAAAAGTAATATTGCAAAAATTAAAGACTGTAAAATTCTACTGGTTATAATAATTAGTTTTAAACTATAATTATAATAAGGATGAAAAAGTATTAATTTAATAGTTTTTTCTTAACTTCTTACTTAACAAGCAATTATTAATCTTAAATATAATAATTATGAAAAATATAAAATTAAGTAATCTCACGTAATTGGTTTAATTGGATATATAGATTAAATTAATTAACTACTACTGAAGCCAAAGTTCATATAGATACCACCATTCGAAACAAAAGTAATATAACTGCCTTTGTTATGTTAACAATATTTTACAATTAAAATTATAGGCTGAAAAAAAAAAGTACTATATTTAAGTTGGGAATAATTACTATTTTTCTTTTTTATTTTCTTTATTATTTCTTTGTGAGTTTTCAATTTGACAAGATATTGTAATAAGTTTTGCTATATAATTAACACATATCGTAAAAATTAACATATTTATATTCAAATTTTTTGATTTCCTAAGATCATTCTTATTTTATAAATATTCCTATATTATTGAAATAAAGATGTGTCTAATATATGTATATGTTGATTATTAATATTATATTTTATTATATTTATTCAAATAAAAATGATAAATATAAAATGAATTTCGTATAAATAAATAGTTCAAATTAAATGGATATTTTAAAATCTATCTGAAAGTATACATGCGCATGCGCGTGTTTACGTTATTGTCTAAACTTGAACTTACTTCCTTTATTCGATTAGTTATTAATTCCATACTATCACTACCTGTCAAAACACCATGAATAACAACAACCGTTCGATAAGGATATCCCGCATTTGTCGCACTATTGCAATTAATTAAAATTAGCGAAAACAAAAATATAACAACTTGAGATTTCATGTTTTAAAGTTTATTTCAATCAAGATAATTATACAATGATGTTGCGTCTCTTGAGAGCATAGCATGATCACACTCGTGTCAACTTCATGAGTACCAACGTACCTTAGGCAGAATTTTTTAGTTACTTTATAGTTGCAATGAAGATCCTTTCTATCTTATATAGAAAATAAATCTCTACAAAATTATTAATTGCGATAATAAAGTAATATCCTTTGTAAAAATTGTTTCTTTGACTGAAAATTGAGGCAAACCTGCATATCCCTTTAAATTACAAGGAAAAATGTAATTGCCTCTATATTAATTAAAATACACTGGCTTTATATAAATTGCGATATTGTTTACGAGAACATTGTAGCCTTTTTAATTTTTAAATAATATTTTAAAATAAAAGATTTAACAGCAAGTAATTTATGAAAGTTAACAAATGAAATATAAAAATTTCAATTCTTCAGACGTATTTTAAAATTCTGTCGGATTTATTTTCAAATTATTTATAACTAAAAGAATTAATTTAAAATTGTAAAAATGTAAAAAAATAATTATCTTATACATAAAACTTTAAAATATTAAAAATATTTATATTAAACTATAAAATTTTGTCATCACTACCAATTATTTTATTTCTTAACAAGTAAATAAGATATTTTTCATTTATTGAAACAAATCATTTTGCTTAATTGCAGTCGAATCAGTGCCACCTAACAATGTACAAAGACTCTAGAATACGTGATTAAAAGTGTATGAGAGAACCTGCCAACGAAATGCGCTATATCTGAATGGACATAAGCAAGAAGCTTTATCTTTATAGTAAAAAGAAAGATCAGTAGATAAATACGTTACTAGAAAAAGATAATGTGCAAATGTTGAGACTGAGATAGGTTATGTTTGAAAGTTAAATTTATTTTATTTTGTGTACTTGACAAATTATTAATAGCGATAACAAAGAACAAAATTAATTAAGAAAATATATCCAAATATTAAAAAATTTGAATATCATTAGCATTTTATCAGTAAACTTTATTTATAATAGGTTATGATTTTGCATACTACAGACATAAATATATATATATTTATATTGTAATGTAAATGTCAGTGTTATAATTGTTAAAAATATGCACTTATTATGACACATCAATATTATTATAATAAATATTAATCACATATAATGAAATTGTTATGTTTTTGACAAAAAGCTTATACTAGCATTATTCTTAATACTGTAAACTATAATAATAATTATATACAATGGTAACGTACTTTATGTATTTTTCACTATTCTATTTTCTGTTCTCTGGGTGCATTATTTATCCTTCAACAGAATTTGTATCTGCTGGTTTAACCATACAAAATATTTTTGCAAAGTTATTAGGCAATGAAAATACAGATTTCATTAGATATCATATTGGAAGAACTGTTTTAACTTTGATAATACATTCATTGCTGCCTTTAGGTAAGATTTTTAATAAAATATTTATTTAAAAAATTGTTGCATTAACCACCCAAACAGCAAAGAATATTTTTGTAATGATTCTTGCTATTAGGCAAAGCAATAATACTCATTATATTGTATTCTTAAGTAAACAGTTTTAAGTTAAAAATTTAAAACAAAGATAAGTGATTATAAGCTTAAAATTATTTATTTTATAAAGATTAAAATGTGTTGAATTTATCTTTTAGGATATCCAATAGGTTTACGATGCTTTGCAAGTATCAATGTAATAATGTTAATTAAAAGTGGAAGTATGTTTTGGGTACTTTATATAATTGGTTCAATAATATTACCCATAGTGGTACTGATTAAAGTATTAAGATGGTCCAGTAACAATTGGGCCAATCATCCATTAGCTAAAGATATTCAAACTTTAAACAATTGCTTGAATACAAATGGCCAGGAATATTCATGGAAGCATACAGCTACAAAAATCAACCTAGAATATAGAAGGTATTTTAAATATTCTACATTTCATTTTTTACAGATACTGTTAAGTAAATTATCTAACACACTTTGTCCATTGCAGTGTAAACAAAGTAACAATAAATACAAGTAGCATAATCCGTACAATTGTTCTTGATAACTGGATTATCAAAATTACGCCATATAAATTATATTTGGCTCATCAAGATCACTGTGTTTTAATAGTGCACAAAACAGATACTCATTTAATGTCTCCAGTCACGAGAGATGAAGTCCAATATGTAAACATTGAGGTACTTATGATGTTTTTCTATTAAATAATTGTAGTATACTGTACAATGGGAGCTTTCAAAAAAATTTGCTGTATAATTTATTTAAATTATTTCCATTTGTTTTTATTGTTTTTTAATTTATTTATTTTTAAGGACTGCTAAATGCTACTCAATGTTAATGATATATATATAACTTACAATATTTCTTCACCTTAAAAGTAAAACCTGTTAGTGAACCTTTATTATCTTTGGTTCAAGTTACCTACCTGTTTTGATTATTTTTATAGTAAATAAAGCATTATATGCAATTAATAGATTTCTCAGATGATAATTAGATTGTGTTTACTTAAAGAATATTTGTAAAATAATTATTTTAAATGTATTTGTGTATATTTAATGAATATACATATTGATTTAGGTAAAAGGAACAAATCTCGGAGGAATGAATTTCAATATACGTTTAAATTCATTGGAATTCGAAGATCTACAAAACAAAGTTAGACGACCAATTGTTATTTTAGAAAATGTTGTGTTTCACAGAACACTTTTAGATAGATTTATTGATACTTTTAAGGAACATGTTGCTCAAAATGCAATCTATGAAACGTCACAGGTAATTTATAATTTTGTATTAATTATCAATAATTTGTCCTATAAAATTATATATTGTATGAAAAAATGTGATAGTTTGACACAAAGAAATCGTTGGCTCAGGAAAATTAGCATTTCGCAATATAAAACATTGTTTATCTTTCATTATACTTTTGCAGCATACATTTAATAATAACTGTAATTCCTGTATTCTTAATAAATAAATTTTACAGGAGTTAGAACAGTGCATAGGGTGCATGCAAATGGAAGCAAATGTAAAGCTCAATCAGCAATGTGCTGGAAATATGATATTTATAAATGGAAGACAAACTGGTTGTTATAGATGTGATTGTCGCCCCTTGTGGTGCATAGACTGTATGGCCAAATGGTAAAACAAATAAGTTTATTAAATGTTAATATATATATATATATATATATATATATTACTTAAAATTCTCTTATTACACATACTGATTTAATGAAACAAAATTACTTTGCTTGTTGAGTAAGCAACTAGCTTTTAAAACGTTATGAATAAATTTTGAATTTTCATTTTTAGGTTTGCATCTCGGCAAGATAAAAATTTACCGGAAACTTGGTTATCATCTAAGTGTCCATGTCCAGTTTGCAGAGCAACATTTTGTATATTAGATGTATGTCAAGTTCAGAAAGTAAATGCATCTGATTAATAGTAATGAGAAGGTGATTAATGACTTTCTTTGTGCATTTAATAAATCTTGTAAAAATGTTTATATATCTGTATTTTTCTATTAATGATGATTTTATAAAAAACAAAGGCAGGTAATTTTCTATAATCTTATTTTGATGTAAAATATTTAAAGAATATCTTAATGTTTCATGAAATTAACAGCTGTTGTAAATTAATTAATAGTATATTACGCCACTAATGGCATTATAGTGAAAAAAACTGTCAACAATTGTAGTTGTGCCTGTAATGGCTGACGTTATCAACTGTTTACCTTTTTGCTGTTACGTACATATTTTTACAAACGCGAGGAAAGTATTTTATTTCGCAAAGAAAATAAATTCTTTCGCTGCGTTTTGAAAACTATTTTTAATGATATCATAATATCTAAAAGGCTGTAATTTTTCACTTAAATTTTGTAAATATTGATTTAAGGTTTAATGTAATATCTTAAAAAATTGTTTAATATAAGCTCAATTCTCTTATAACGATGTGCTCATGTAGAGTGATACAGCACCATCTAGCATTAATTCCAAACAGAGCTGTAAATTGATATATTGTTTATAAGAATCTTTTTATTAATAACACTCGG
Organism: Leptoteleia sp. ZL-2020; assembly: GCA_022817305.1. NCBI lineage: Eukaryota > Metazoa > Arthropoda > Insecta > Hymenoptera > Scelionidae > Leptoteleia > Leptoteleia sp. ZL-2020. Next base: position 10,686 of record JABFPN010001414.1, on the reverse strand, counting down.
AATTTCTTGGGGAAAAATTCACTTATATATAAACACTTACATGCAAAATTATATTTTTAAGTAATATATTACTTTTGAAAGTTTAAATTTGAATGTCAGAAACAATTTTTACTCATTTATTTTACAATCAAGGTAATTTTATTCTTCTGAGCAAGTATTTTCTCTAAACAAAGTTTCACCAAGCAAGGTCCAAGTGTAATTAAACCATACACATATATTAATGATTTCAGTTAATTTGACTGTACAATTAACGTTAATAACTACAGAATTTATATTGTTCTAATAAAAGAAATACTTTTCTTTCTACAAATGTTGAATATTATTTAAATCATTTTCATACATACCATTATTATAATTTAACTTAAAACATACCATCAAATCAAATAAGGTTTAATTTATGGATTATTATTAAAAATATACAATTTTTGTTAGTTCAAAAAGAAAATATATATTTTTGGAAAAAACTTTTCATTATCATTATTTTATTACAGTTTAACTTAATAATGTTTATATCACAATATTTTATATTATAATTTTGTAAAAATAATGTAAAGAATTAAATATAGTTTATATTATAAAATATAACAAAATGAAAAATAAAAACAAATAAAATTTATTCTATAAATTTAGGTACGAGATATATATATATATATGTAATAAAGAAGTCTGGCAACCTTTGATAAATTAAAAGCAGACAAATATTAATAATATAAAAAAAGAGCAAATTTATTTGTAAGTTATAATGAATTGCAATTTATTGTTTAACATTTTTAAGTAGGACATTCAAACTAAAGGTAATTATTTCTTTAATTGATATATTCTCAACTATTTAAACTTAAAAATAATATTCGCATTTTACATAATGATTCTGAAAGTGTATAAAACTTTAGTAATTATACAAGTCAAGTTGTTTTTTCTACATATTAAAATAAAATACACACTTATCCAAGTACATTCTTATCAGTTTATCATCGCAGATGAAATTCCTCTACAAATTCTACACAAATTTTGCTTGCGTTTTCATTTTACGTAACAGCTACAAAATGATTTGCAATTGAATATAACTCAAATTGATAATTAACATCGATGCAATACAAGACGATAGCCGCTTCCGATGCGAATCAAAAATGTACATTTTCTTCGAATCGTCAATCATCGTCAGTTTCTTCTTTGTTTTCTCTCATTCATCTGTATAATCTTATTATCTTAATTGCGAGTAAGGATACCTTTGTGATTACAGAGCAAAATCTTGTTACTTTTTTGGGTTGGAAGACGCTTCCATTTTTACAAACAACATGGAAGTTATGAAAATTTTGTTCAAATCAGATGAAGAGGCACTTTTTAAACAAAAATTCAAGTTTTTTTTATGTAGAGAGTAAAATAATTTCCATAAAAACTTCCAGCTGAATAAAACTCTAGGCAGATAAAAAGTGCAATTCTCATTTGAAAACAAAGAATCAGTGCAATTAACAGTTTCTAATCTAATCCAAAATACTGTAGCAGGTATCATGACCATTTAGGAATTAACTAATTGTAATTATTACATAATAATATATATATATATATATATGTATATTTATTGTACATAATATATTAGTCGCAATAAAAAGAAGATAATTTTATAAACTATTGAACTTAAAATTATTCATAGATATTAGTACGAATTCAAGAACTTTATTAAACCTAGCACACTTTGTACAAGGTTCATAATTATACAAATTTAGGAAAAAGGATTTTTTATGGCTCTAACGTACTTTAAATTGTTCGGAATCTTTTATAGATTCAGTAAAAATTTAAAATATCGTCAATTATTCACATTTTAAAGGGAAAAATGATATTTTTAGATAATAAAATTTTAAAATTTATTTTATTTATTTATTCAAAACGTTAAAGATTTATAATTTTGTGAAACACCTTTCTAAAGTAAAATTAATCAAGGCAATACGCATTACTTACTTTCATGTTTCTATTATATGTTCAATTTAAAAGAAAAAAATGAAATAAACAAATATACATATATAGGAACATGAATTTTATATGCATTACACCTTAAAGTACCCAACATAGCGCCAATGATGAAGAAAATCAATTCCGTTCATATACTATTGTCCAATGGTTATAATTAGGAATGATTTTTTTAGTGTTTATGGCAATCATGTAACCAGAATCGTTTAGAAAATTAATTCATATATACATTTATTTAATATCTAGTAAAACTAACATATAATATTATCATAACATATATGTGCGCATATGTATATATATATATGTATTAATTTCGCCTTGATTTTAGTGGATTCCGATAGATTTTGTACATAATTACATACAAAACCTAGCAAGAAAATCGCTAAAGTGGCAACAGTGGTATGTATATATATGCATGTGTACAAGCCTAAGCATGGAGTTCAAAATGCAAAGTGATTTTGAAGTTTACGTTGAAATGAAATTTGTTATGTGTGAATTTCTATGAAATTATTATTTTTTAGTGTAGTCTTAATGTTATGTAAAACTTAAATTCAAAAACACGCTCAGACTTATATATACAATAGTTAAACACCTATCGCCTTAGAATTGAAAAATTTCTTAAATACATTTATATTTTATGTATATGTATATATACATGTACATCTACACCGACAAAAAAATTATACTACATTATATTTAAAAAAAATAAATCACTAGAAAGATTTAATTTTAAGTTAAAATAAATTGGGTACTCCAATATAAGTAGAACTAATTATATAATATGTTTACTTTACAATGTATGATTTACATTATTCGTTACATAAGTATTAATACATACTTTACTTTACATTTAGTTAGTAAAAAATTATAAAAACGTATCATAACTTTTTTTATCAGTATACATATACATATATAAATTATTTGTCTTGCAAAAACTGACTTATATTCACAATTCAGAGTTTTTCATGAATTATTAATTAATGTAATAAATAAACTTGCATCTATTACGATAATTATTTCATATAAAATTTAGCAATAAAGTTTCAAATTTTAATTATATACATGTGTTTTATTAGCCAGATAAAGCATGAAAAAATCAATGATTTTTTGTAAATACTTTATAACCAAAGAAAATAAGTCATATTGGAACTTTCAATATTTACTGACAGCAGATCTTACTAAAATGGCAATTGATGGGAATAAGATAAAACAAATTTAAAACAATAATTAGTAATTAAGATATGACGGTTATAATTACTTTCATTAACATTCAAATTTATTTTTAGTTATCAGTTCACTCTTTATTAAAATTATATTAATTATATCGATGTCCATTTGAACAAAAGTATAGTAAGTCATCTAAAGCCATTTTACTTTAATAATTTAATGCACTATTCTGAAAGTCCCAATAAATCGCAAAATACTGTGCGTTTTGTAACAAAATGTGAATTCTTCAAAACAATAATTAATTCGTAAAAGCAAAATGTTAATATGCATAAATTTCAAACGATTAATGTCTATGACTTTCAATTATAATCTAGCAAATTGAAAAAATATAAGTTGAATAATTTCATATTAAAAATTAGGAAAATTTAAGCGATAGTCCTAAATTATTATTTAATCCTAACATGTAATCAAAAACAAAATTGCTTTAGATTAAATAATTAAAAAACGAAAGTGCACCTCCCAAACTCAATGTTGATATTCTTAATATATTCAGAACCACCTAAGCTTTTTAATTAGCTGTATACAAATTTGAACTCAAACTGAAAAATTGTAACAGAAGTCAATTTCATTTAAACTTTATAATAATTAACTTTTAAGAGAAATGGAAGCTTAGATGGGACGAAGTTTGTACCATAATGATACAAACATCTTGCGCGCATGAGCTAATCACAAAGGGATCCTTAGGATGTTTTATCGCGACGTTATTATACATACGCACGCAACTCGAACTTTATATCTGAAACGAATGCGTAGATATTTTACAAGTAAACGAAGTTTTCGCCAAGAGTAGAAAGTTATATCACCATGACGCTGCAGAAGATGGGAGAGGAATTAGATTTTGGGCTTGCGCTTAGGCGAATCATTTCGGCTCCGGGAAGGCCACTTGGCATTTGTAGACTTCATCGAGCATCACTTGGCCTTGACCTTGACTCACAGTCACGGGCGTCGTGGTGTTAACAACAACAACTTGTTGGCCCTGTTGCGGTTGCTGTGCCTGCTGTTGCTGCTGTGCCTGCTGTTGTTGCTGAGCTTGCTGTTGTTGGGCCTGTGGTTGTTGTTGCGCTTGTCCACTGGCATTGGCCTGCTGCGAATTGCTTGTACTGTTGGCGTTCTGGTTCCGAGCTGTTTGGCCATATTTCTCATGAATCGCTCGATGGCGTTTTAGTGCAAATCGATCTGAAAATCCTATTTCGCAGATATCGCACCTATATGGCAGAAGAAATTTTATTTTCAATCTCCTTTAATTCTTAATTAACCATCATTAAATGTTAATTAAATAGACAAATATAATAAATATAATTTCAAATTTAATTAAAAAATACAATCAGCGGTCATTTAAAACATTGGTTTTCAGCACATACAGTGCATTTTCAAATAAGGAAAATATTAATCTAAAACATCTTTCATGTTCTGTTAAGAGAAGCTTATACTTTGTTTATTGTACCTTGAAAAATATAAAATCAAATTACCTGTGCGGCTTTTCCCCAGTATGAACTTTTGCGTGATTTTTCAAATGCGTAGCTTGGTTGAAAGCTGAACCGCATATATTACATCTGTACGGTTTTTCACCAGTATGAATTCTTCGATGATTCCACAAAGTTGAGTGCCTTGCGAATGTTTTCTCACAAACTTCACACTGATACGGACGTTCGCCCGAATGAATTCTTTCATGATTCTTCAAATGTGGACTCTGTGAGAATTGCATGCCACAAACGCTACATTTAAACGGCTTTTCACCAGTATGAACACGACCATGATTTTTCAAATATGCAGCTGCAATACAACGGCAGTTTAATAATTACTATTTCTGATTTTGGTTATTAAAGATAGAAATCTTTAAAAATTATACTTTGCAGAAGAAAAATCAAAGCAATAAATATATCCTTTGTACAGAGATTATTTCCGTATATAAAGAAAAAGGATGTCTTACCTTTAGCAAAAGCTAAACCACATACATCACATTTGAAAGGTTTGTCACCCGAGTGAAGTCGTTTATGAGACCATAGTGAAGAATATCGTGAAAATGTACCATCGCATACATTACAATGGAACGGTTTTTCTTGTTGGTTTTGACTATTTTGCTTTCCACCTGAAATAAACATCAACGATGGATGATATTATTAATGATTTTCCAATAGAATCAATGTAGCGATATTAATGTTATTAATGTGACCAATGCAGTTGTTTTGTATGGCAAATCAATGTTGACTCTACATTTCTTCAATAGATTAATTTATGTAGCATTCAATGTTATCGAATGAGAATAAAGTACTCTCAATAAATAAAACGTTGGTAAAAACGTGTATGTTTTATAGTTGTGTTTTCTTGTATAATTTATTGACTTACCAATAAAAATATATCCTGTTCCATTACACTTGTGGCATTTAGTCATACTAGTAATTCCTCGTCGTTTAACAGGATGATGGCCAGGTTTAATGGCTGAAATGTTATGATTTATTAAAATAATGTTACGTCATTGAAATTCATATATAACTTGTGATAATTTGTGTTTTAAATACTCCATTATATTTACAGTTTGCAGTATATGACTTTTCCCTTAAATGTATAGATCAAACAATTGTCTTTAAGGTAATATTTGTTGTACAACAAATATTTTACTTGATCAACACAATGAATTTAACTTCTATAATATTTATTTGTTCCAATAATTCTAGACCACTGGGAGTACATATAAATAAATAAATATAATGATGACCACGTGTCAAATAAAAAATGCCTACGTTTTTTGATTTTCGTTGGATGATGTTCACAAGGATCTTCGCTGCCACAATCTTCGCAAAGTTCAACCTTAGTCTTCTGATGCATGTTCGTTTTATGGCTTTTAAGTTCACCAGGCAATGCAAAACAGGCACCACAAATGTCACAGGTGTAAGGTCGCTCAGGGGTAGTTCCGACAGTTACAGTAGTAGGTGCTTGAACCACTACTTGTTGTTGCAGGTTGCTTGGTGTTGCAGTATGAATTCTTTTATGATGAGTAAGAAGGCTCATATGTCCAAATACCAAACCACAAATATCACACTTGTAAGTGGAATTAGTTGCAGCAGCTATGCTCATTTGGTTGAGCAGTGTATTGTAACCAACCGGTTGTACATCAAATCGACAAAATGCTTTATCATCTGCTGTAAGAGCACCAATGGTACTAACTGCGTTTGACTGCACTTTTTGCAGCATGTTAACGTTATAGTAGAAAGGAAAACCATCGGTAGTTGATTGCTGTTGTGATTTGTCCTCTTTTTTCTCTGTTACGTACATCTGCTGAGATTGTTGTTGTTGAGACTGCTGTCCTTGAGCAGCTTGTTGCTGCTGTATTTGTTGAGGGTCAAACATGGTTCAGTTTTGAAGTTCAATTTTCTGCAAACTTCAATTATTATTAATCATATTAAATTTGTTTCAGCGGACTTTTAACGTTAAATTGAACCAATGGTGCTATTATTGTACTATTATTATGATTTAATATAATAATTGTGTAATTTGTACCTTTTCAAATTTTCCACTGCAGGATATTTTTATCCCTCACAAGTTTTATTTATTGAGATTAGAGGAACCTGTAAAAATCAAAATTTTCAAATTTAATACAAATTCTTATTTCATAAGAAGTTATCAAGAGTTATATAATGAAACATAGAACATTGTTTGAGTTTTGCTACTTTTGTACATTAATTTTAAATTAAGGAATTGCAAGATAGAATTAATAATCTTTGGAACCTTTATTTAAATACTTAATGTAACTTGAAATTGAGAGTACGTCCTCAAAATATATGGTTCATGAGTCTATATATACTAAGCAAATCAAGCATGATCCTTTAGTTATGGTCATAACTAAAAAGTTACTTGTGACAAAAAATAATCATAGTTGTCATATCAAAATAGCACATATTTTGTTCTAGAGTTCATTGACTAAAATATCATTGTGAACAAATGTGATGGAAAATATCACTTAACTGAAAATTATTCATTTACAACACTGTTCTTTCCCAATGCTCAATTCTCCACCTTATTGTATTTTACATATATTTTGAGTTTAATTAAGTTAGACTTGATTAAGACTTAACTATATTTATATTTGATATCTTAATTAAGATAAGATAAGCCAAACTTTATCTATATATGATCATCCAATTAGGATTTAACCTCTCATTAGTCATTATCATGAATTGTCTGCATAGAAGAACATATCCAATGTAATTTTCGCAATAAAAGCATTTATAAAGGATTAAATACTACTCAATTTACTTCATATTCAAGTTTAATTTGAGTGTCAATTATTTTTTTGCAATATTTGCATAAAAGGGACTTTTTTTATTTCTGATAAATGAAAAGAAAATAGTCAATTTCTGATTTTAATCCCCACTACAATACTGGTATTACTACCTAAGGGCAAGCACAGTTTTCTTCCATTTATTGAAACTGGTTTTTTTTACTATTAAATAGGAATGAAAAGCTATATTTTTCTTAAACGTTTTGGAAAAAACTCCACATGTAATATGTTTCCTCTCTTGTTACACAATATACTGTTAAGCAAATAATTATTATATTCACCAAATTTTATGAAAAAATACAAAATTTTGTCATAATAAAAGAATAATTTTAATTTAATTAATTTAGAAAACTATAATACTGTAATATTCACTATAAGTAGTTGATTATAAAAATAATTAGATTAATATCTAAACTGATCTTTTTTAAATACAAAAGTGACTATTGTCAACTTTCAGAGAATAATTATCAAAAAATCTATACATTTTGTTAAGTTAAGAATGCAATTTTCCATTTCTTCCAAGTATAGGACTGATTTATTAATAATGTTAGTAATCTTTACTAATTATTTTCTTCCCATGTGCAATTCCATTGTGCAGTTATATATATTGTTGTTTGTGTAAGAAAAATATATACAGTTATATATGTTTTAGTGAAACAATAAGATAAAGTCAATATAATTTTAAGGTGAAAGGTTTTAAAAATGAACAAATTTTTAAAATGCTGATAATGTAACAAACTTATTGTTACAAATAAGTTAAAAAAAGTACTTATTTAACTCACCTGGTAGCATTAACCCCAGAGTTAATTTGAATTATAACAAAAGTTACCCTACTCCTGACTTCAAATGTATATGGGTACACCAATCATTAGAGTTTGAAATTCTTTGTCATACTCAATTAAAATCTGTAATAACAGTATGTATTTTTTAATTTGAAATTGTAAAATGATCTAATTAAACAATTAAATAACTTTTATTAATATAAAATTAAGATTTTGGTGGATTTAGCAGTAAGTTTCAAAACTTTCCTGCAAACTTTTAGTGAAATTATAATTAATTTATATTATTTAAAAAAAAAACTATTTAATCTTGCAAACACTAATTATGGGAAAAAAAGATTAAAAACATTGAATCGATTACACACAAATTATCATTTAAGAAAAATATATTTTTTTGTAATACCTTTATTATAAACTATTTCTAGATAATGTAAAACTAATGTGTTATCATAAAAAATTTAAACAATTAAAAGAAAACATTAAAATTGATATAGAAAGTTAATGATTTTTCAAAACGTCACACGTTAAAACTAAAAAACCAGTAGAAGCCAAAATGCATGTGTAAAATTTTAAAAAATTTTCACGACCATGTATCTAACAGACCCAAATTATAGTCCCACACATATACACAGTGTTCAGAAAACACGATTACGTACCGAAGCTAACCTATCTTATTCACCGAGCATTTTTTTACACCCGAATTGCCGAACATTGAAATAACGTATTGTTCATCAACAATGCACCGAAGGCACGGTGCAAATGGAAAAGCGAATGGGCATAAGGAATATTTTGAAAAGCCCATCGATGGGTTGAATTTTTGTTCGCACGTGACTACGCGGGAATGAATAAAGGCGCGTGACTTTTCGGCCGGGGCGCACGTGCTGCGAACGACGTCCCAATACCGGACCCGGGGAATCCTTCGAGGCGGAATCGAGGAGGGAATTTTCGTCGCGAAGCCACCTGATCAAAGGTGCTGCTGGTTGGGAGCCGCGAGCGAGAGAGCGCGCGAGACAAAGAGGGCGCGAGATGGCGCGCGAAAGAAGAAAAGCGAGACGCGACGAAGGAGAGGCGACGATCCCCACCCGGTGGGGCTTGCGTGACCGTCTTCGTCGGGTGCGATGGAGAAAAGCCGACGAAAAATAACCGAGAGACAACGATGTTGGCGGAGATACTCACACTTTTGGAGTAACGCTACTGGTCGCATTTGGGCCGCGCCGACAAATCCCTCGTTACCATTGTTGTCTCTCTCTCTCTTTCTCGTCGGTTATATCTTTATCCACTGGCCCGTTTGCCGCGAATCGCGCTACGATTTTGCCCGCTCCCCGAGGTTACGACGATCCCTCTCTTTTTTTGGCCTTCAATTTTGTTCGCCGATCCACGACTTAGTGATAACACGCGTGTCGTGCCGTTTGTCTTTTTGTCCCGTCTTTTTCGCGTCGCGCGCGCTTGAATGGCGGACCCGAATATGTGATGTGTTGTACCGTCGGTTATTGGCGTCTGGACGTTGTTGAGCCTCGATACATGACAGGCGCGATGCCAATTCGCGCCGTTTCACGCCAATTCCCCGACACTGCCGTTGGTTTGAGCCGATTCGGACACACCACGACGCGCACTTCGATCCTCCTTTTCACTTACAGAGCTTCTTTTTCTTCCGTGGCTCTAGCCTGTTCGAGCCCACGCCAAGGTCAATCCTTACCAGCAACAAGACAAGCTGCGACGCCAATGATGGACGCAGATGGACGCGCTGCCTTCTTCCACTTTTTTTTTCCCATTCGCCACGAACGCGCACGCTTAGCTTCTTTCGGAACGCATCGTTCTATTGCGCCCTCTTGGCCGCTCGAGGGCAACACCGGTTCTTTAAGAGCGGCAGTTTTGAATATCGGAATGAGAAGCATTATTTGATAATGTTATTGTAATATAGATAATGAAAAGATTTTTACTGTTTACCAGTGTGCAATAAATATAGTTGTATGTTTAGAGATTTCTTAAGGTGAACCATCAGTGCTATATATTCACTTAGGGCGTTTTTTTTTTCATTTTATGACGTATAATTACTTAACTTTTGGAAGTCGTTTTCCAAGTGAAAAAAACGATTTCCAAATGTTGAGATGTATTACATGATAAAAATGCAGTTTTCAAGGTGATATAGTTTTTCCCAAGTTGAAAGCATCGTTTATCATTTCAACATTTCTAATATTAATTTATTTAATAAAAATAAATTAAAACACTCTAACTCCGTGACTATAGCACTGCGATTTCACCTTAAGGTGATGTATCAAGTCTGCTGTCACGGAGTTAGTATATTTTGTAATCAAAATTTAATTAATTTATATTTTATAATCTGTGGACCAGAGCGCTATTCTGTGGACACGGGAGTATAATTTGATTCACAAAAATATATATATTGTTGAATATTCTAAACGTATTTTGGAAAGT
>JABFPN010001413.1:0-29598 GCA_022817305.1 Leptoteleia sp. ZL-2020 | reverse complement strand
AGGATTGAATCCGGGTAAAATCCGGGTCCTAGGTAGGTAAATTCGTTTTAGAGTTAGGGCCTTTACTGGCCTAAGATGGGTTTAACCTGGGCCCTTGCTAGGTATGTAACGCCTCGTCCGGTCAATGCCCAGATGGGCAAAAACCGCATAGAGCCTAGCCATTGCCAAGCTTGGTTTTTCTGGAAAAAATTATTTTTTAACGAACGTGCTATAAATTGAATCCGTGTTGAATCCGGGCATGCCCTGGATAGGCAAATTTGTTTTCGCGATAGGATCTTTGTTGGTCCAGCAAGGATTTATTTCTAATTTCGCTATTGAAAGTAATATTTTTAATAATCAAAAGAGTTGATAATTTGTTCTTAATATGTATTTATTATCTATTACAAATTAGTTATTATTATTATTATAAAATATCATATTTGGGTAACTTTCATCATTCTCTCCCACTTTGTGTCAAGGTATGATTACCTGTTTAGGGTGCACCTGATATTACCCGTATTAAGCCTATACAAAAATACTCGTAATGGCCCTAGGTTGGCATTATCTAAGTGCAACTAGTAAGGGCCTATAAAAGCCCGGGCTATTGCCAGTATAGGGGATATCTGGGTAAGGCGTTACAAAACTAACTAGGGCCCAGATTAGATTACATAGACTGGACCAGTACAGGGTTACCCAATATCGGCAAACCCGGAGAGGCCCTACCAAACACCCAGACTGGGATGCCCTTTCTCGGAACGCCCGCCGGGCTTGCCCTGATAGGGCCCGGATTTTAATCCGGGTAAACCCTGACAATTCTTACTAGGGTTACATATAACGAGCTCCCAATATTTTCGTTTAACGCAGAAAATCAAAAATATATGACTTGATAATTTTGAAGACATGTCCCCAAAATGATGGTCAAATACAATATTATAGTTAAATAAAACGTACAAAATAATAATTTTTACTAAAAATATGTATTTATTAATATTGATTTTATTTTATCTTTAACAGATGTACTCGAAAAATGTTAATAATACACGGAGAGAAAAGATTAATAAAAATTACTGACATTGTTGGTAAACTGGTCATATACTTGCAGGAACTGAAAAATTACTATCCCAAGTTAGTAAAAAGTGTCAGCTTTTTAAGAATCATTTTCAAGAAATTGATACGTTTTACTGACTTAAGATAGTAATTTTTAAATTTTTGCCAATATATGACCAGTTTACTAAGAATGCCAGTAAATTTTATTAATCTTTTCTCTACGTGTACAGGCAAAGTCGAATTATAGGATAGATTACTATCGCGCGCATTTCCAATCTTCTTTTGCAGAATGAAACTTTGTTCATGAGATTTAGCTACAACTATTTTTTGCAGTAATTATTTTCTGCGTGCAATGCGTTTATAGATATTTTTTTTTATATCTGCTTGTCCATTTCACATCATTATTAAATGAATTGATGCACTTATGTCAATTTGACATTCAGCCATCAAGAGTAAATCACATAAGCTGGAAGATGTGGAGTTGATGTGAATTAGACCTCATTTCAAACGTAGTAGATTCCACTTTACATTATTGTCAACAAACATTCGCTATTTTTATATAATGTTATTCTCTTTAAATTCGACATTTCATTTTATTAAATTTTTGTTAAATTTTAAAATATTGCTATCAACAAAATTAAAATTTTACCATTATTTATATAAACCAAGTATTAATCCTCGATAGTTCAAAAATGAATACATTTCGAAGACTAAACATTAATACGAAAATAAAAAATAAAGCGAAAACTAAATATTATAAAACCTGGCTACAATATTTCTAATTAAACCTCATAAACGACTCGAAATGATTTTACTCGTTCTGAAGCTAATAGAATTTTTCAGAGTAGTGCATCTTATATGGATAATAATCTCGTGATTCAACGTCAATTAAACATCAAATGCATCTAATTAAACGTCAGTCTGATGTAACTTCATTTAACAACAAGCCTTAATTTGGCACCAAATTAACGTTCACATTCTGTTTGTAATATCACAGACGGTATATTTTCGGATTATTTCAACTATCAGTAATATAATTACACGCAATTTTAAAGCGTTACTTTCAATCGTATTTTAATCAAGAACAATCTTCCGTATCGTATATTCACAATCAAATTGTTCAATTTCAGAATAATTAGTTCGTTTTTATGCATTCCGTATGTTTTAGTCAGAATATTGCATTTGACTTTTTTACGCTAATCAAAATTCGCCACTCAACTGAAATGATTTAAACTTCAAAAGTATTAGCTTCCATACCCGAACAATTTTAGTACAATTAAATTCAATAATTGAATTTTAACAGTGTTATAAAATCTAAATATGTTAAAATAGTAAATATAATCTTTATAAGTTTTACTTTATATTTATCTACCTTTAACTTATTTATCTTTCTCGATAATTTATTAACTTCTAATATATTGTTATTAAAATTATTATCAAAATCATATTAAAGAAAATATATTTACAATAAACAATATTGGAATATATGATAATGTGTTTGCCATCATTTTGTGTTACGATGTAACTTTTGTAAATACGTTAAAATAATCAACAATATTACAAGCACAAAGTACACATCACACAATATCTGTGATATAAAAGTCTTGAACGTTATAACACCGTAATTTTTTTTTTTTCGTCTTTGTCACGGGAAACGTGAAAGTTCTTAAAAGAGCATCCATTAAATGACAAAGTTTATTTTAATTGAATAAGAGACACTTTTTAATCTGGCGCGTTTTAATCAGGAGTCTGTTCAAAGACAGGCTTTTGACCAAGCGCGATATCAAAAATGCTTCCTCTCGAAAACAATGTTTTCCATTAAACTTGGGAAACCACTGAGGCGGGACTTTTTTCGGTCTTGCCGCAAATCATGGCTCCCGCGGTACAAAGATATATCCACGAGGCTAGCAGAGATAAAGGAAACTTCGCGGCAGCTCTGATCAAAAACCTCTTTATTCACTGCGCCATTATCCCGCCGGCATCAACAAACCAGCGGTAAAATTACGTCACGCGATTATGCGCTCCGAGCGGATCTATCGCAGGGTGCAAATGTAAACTGAAATCGAAAGTGAAATCAAACGCACAGCTGCAGCTCTTATGGCGCGTCAAAATTGAGGAAACGCGGCGTTTTTAACGGCGATGCCAGTCAGGCTTAATCATATTAATGCGTTATCCTCTTTAAACGTATATATAAATAGATTTAATTAGACTAGGAAAAGCGCGGAGAAACTTGCGGCCGGATAAAAAGGCAGGAGGAAAAATGATTCGCCAACGCGCGAGTCATACTGTTATGTAAAAATGAAAAATGAAATGCAGAACAAAGTTGCTGTTAAAATTACCATGTGAATTGAGGAATATGAGCTTGTGAAGAGGCTGCGCCAATTTGACTACGCCATTATGAAATGGCGGTTTTTATCTTTTGCGATGGCCCTGCTACTATGCTTGATATAAATTTTATTAATTTAATGAGAGGATAATACAAAATAAAATACTGTAACAAATAATTCATACGGAATATCTAAAAGTGATTTAAGCAGTTTGAAGTGCAAAAAAGAACTAATAAATGATACCAGTCTTATAGAGAATCAGTCAGTAGTTTACTACAGAATTATTAGTAATGACTCGCAAAAAGCTTCAATACCTATGTATTTAAACAAAACTTATTCTTATCATTTCGAAAATAAATGAAAATTAGTCTCATTTTTAATTACGTTAACTAATTAGCTTGAATACAACAATGATATAATGAAGAGGAATTCTATTCAGCTATAGATTTAGATCCTCGTTAATAAAATTTACATGAATTCCACGTTACGTATCTCAATAAGTGATTTAGCGTTCCTGAAATGACATTTGACAGTTAATTCATTATCGATTCAATTGAATCTCAGTGAAATAATCTGGATTTAACAAATCTGTCAAACTTCATTTAACTTTAAATTAACAACCTTATTTACGTAAGGCTCAACAAATAAGCAACTGTTTAATTACAAAGTTGATAAGAAAAAAAATAAAATTTTCCTAGTTCAACTATGAAATTAAACGGCTAACCTCTTGAACTTTAAATCAACTAATATTATCGTAGGAAACAAAATAAGAAAAGGGACGAAAAGTATAAAAACAAGCTAAAGCATAAAACAAATGTGGAAGAAAATAATGGTATTTAATTAAAAGATTAGGCTAATTGATTTTTGTAATTAAAATAAAAGAAGTGACTAAAACGGTTGGCATCGTTATCCTTATTCTCACGAGCGGCGAAAATGAAACAATTTCCTACCGACCAAAAAGGAGCAGTAAAGTAGCAAAGCATAAAAAAAAATGAAAAGAATCGGATGACGTTGGCAGAAATATGTGTCGCATGTTTTACGGCGCGATGATATCCGCGGCCCTAAATTACAGCAATGAAAATTTTTTTATATGGAAAAAGTGAAGCCGAGTTGGCGAAGGCTAATGAAAACTGATGCTTCTTTGAGTTAAGATTGACTAAGGAGGCTCGTTAGCATTGTAAGTAGTGCAACCTAGTACACGAGTAGTAAACGTGGGCTCGTTGCGCCAAAGCCTCGGGCTACGGCTTTGAGAATTGCAAATATGGAATTACTCGCGGTAACTTAATATATATTTACATCGCGGGGAATCGCGCGCGATATCACTATTACAGTGATATCGAAACACACGATTCATTACTCCGTGAAAAAACGTATTTCGATATATATATAAAAAAAACAAGTATGTACATAGTATAGTTGGATATTTTTATCCCTGTTTACCAAAAGTTACCATTTCAGCTAACGATATTTAATGAAGACACATCGTTTCGTGATACTCGATACATTTTTTTTCTCTTTCCAGAGAATTATTATGGATAAAATAACCGATGCCTTGAGCTTCCAATGAATTACGTCATTCTTCTTGAAAATTTAGAACCATAATTTACCGAGACTTCCCTTCCTGTATACTTATCTTTGGATTAACGAAAACACGACAATTTCTGATCGATTACCGAGACTGGAATGCGAAAAAAATTTTTTTTTATAAATAATGGAAGATGCAGTCAATGAAAAGTAACAAATATTGATTGAGAATAAATTGCAGATGATAATAATTGATAACTGTCACATAAAAAATATAAATGAGGAACGTATGATAAAGGATCAAGGATCAACGATGAACTTTGCTCCAAATACCTAAATAAAATGAGTGTTAATAATAGAAAATATATGTTTAAACGTCTGTGTTATAATAACAAATGATTTACGACCAAAAAAATAAAGTATTAATCTCAATAAATTAATAATTCTTTTTAATATTAACTTACCGATTGGATCACATCGCCTCACTGCTTTTGTATGGCATTTTCATACGATGGCACTATGTCACTATGATACGTGGCACTATGACACTGTGATTCGTAGCACTATGACACTATAATACGTAGCACTATGACACTATGATACGTGGCACTATGTTACGGCGGTATTACGACACCTATAACAAAAAAATATTTTAAAATATATTAGATGTAATTGTCAACATTATTCCTTTACATTATTATTTTCATTTAAAAGCAATTGAAAATTAAAAAAATCATATAAAAAAACTTTTGATTATATAAAAAAATTATATAAAAATTTCATAAAAAGCAATTTTATTTAATTATACCAACGTAATAAAATTGTACTAATTATCATGAACAGTTATATCATTATGATAATAGTAAAAAATAAAACAACATACTTTTACTCTTTGATGTAAAGAAAATAATAGTGCAATGGAAATACATCAAAATGTGTCAATTTCATTGACCAAATTGCCATTGATTATTTCAAAATCGCTTTTCGCCAATAGCGTTTAACAATAATTATTTAATCACTATAAATCGCTGGCCTTGTCATTTGTATCAGCAAAACCTATAAATCGTTCTTGAATCAATTGCTATGCAAACAAGGTGTCAAAAAATGTGTTTTTTTTTTTCTACGTTAAGCACAATTTTGCACCACGTGATCGCGACTTTCCTTTTATGTAATATTAGTCAAAGCGCTGCTTCTTAATTAGCCCTCAAGATTTATTACAACCAAAGACATCTAATTAATGACGTTTCTACGTGGCGTTTGATAAATAACAGAAAAATTGCGCGCTAACGTTCGGCCTTACTTGCAACATTTGCGCGCCAATTCCTCGCCGCATTGTGCTCGCCCGCCATTAAAATTATTAAGTTTAAACATATTCCAAGTTCGAAATGCGTAATTACATCATTACGAGCTGATAAAAATTGTTAACAGAGCCATTCCGAGAATTTGAACCGCGCGGTTATCAAATTCTTTTTTCTCCTTTCCTTTCCCTTTTTTCCCCCCTCGTTGCCATTATATAACGGATTGTCCGCGGTTATTCAAGTGAGCGCACAGCCACATTTCAGCGGATTAGCAGAAATTAGACGTGGATTCCTTTCGAGCAGGACGCGAAACACCCAATTTCCAATGATTATCTCATCTTCGGCATTCAATTTGCATCGTTATGCACGCTTTACTTTCCTCGCTGTAACACCGTATGTAAGTCGAACTATCGGTCCGCATTGCATACCGGAAACGAGTATTCGCTGTTACGGTAACGTCGTAAACTTTGGCGAGTAACGGTTCGCGAGCAGAAAGTGGTGGGGCCGGGGGGGGGGGGGGGCAGGCGTCGAGGATGGGAGCTTTTTTTTTCCTCGCGAAGTAAATAATTTATCCGCGTTAAGGATTTTTGCCTGCTTTTCAAAATTAATTTAACTCCGCTGAAGCTCGATTAAAAGTTTAATGTACGGTGATATTTAAGTTATTACGGAGGGCGATTTTGCGAACTCGTTAATGTTGCGTTGTTTCAGATTATTCGATGGGATTAAAGGGTAATTCGATTAAACGGGTTAACTGTTAAGCAAAATTTGTAATTAATGATTGATCACAGTTACCGAGACATTGTTACTCGCGGATAATGGGAGCAGTTAAGGCACCGGGATAAAATGGCGCGGGATACAGGCGACTTTAACTCGGCTTTATGGTTGAATGTAAAAATTTTTTTTCTTTTATTGTTTAAAGTAAAAGGTATCGGGGGTATTAATGTAAGTGCCGTAAAATTATGTAATGATCGTCGTATAAAACATGCTTGATGAACAAAGTAAAGCGAGGTCGGCAATTTTCGAACAAATTTCTTCATAAACTAATTCAGCGCGTGCATTATAATTGCGGGTTCTCGCACTTTAATAAATGTTAATACGCTGAAATGAACTATTTGTAAGAATTATTCTGTAATATCACTCGTGGTTTTTGTTAATGTTATTAGAAATAGGCGTTTGGACACGTATCAATGGAGCGTTTCCTTAGAATAAATTAGGTTAAGTTAAATATTAATACTTTTCATACGCAAGGAGGCGTATAAGTAATGCTTCCAATATTTTTAACTTTGTTTTTGGTGTATGTCAATGTCGGAATAAATGTTACTGTTTTTAAAAACAAACGCACCAGTTGTAAATATTATCTTATACTCACAATGATAAATTTTTCCTTTTAAAGACAGTAATTTTTATTTAAAAACTTACATGTATCTAAATTATAGTTGTATTTATATTTAATGTATTACAAATAGTTTTTTTATTTTCGTATAAAACAGATTTACAAAATTGTACGTATATAAAACGATTTAAAAATTAAAAATAATTTATTAATAACGAATTTTGTATAAATCAAGTTATATTTGATATTTAAGATTTTAATAAAATTCCTTTTTCTTTTTAATTATTAAAATTATTATGTTTAATAAATACTATACAGTGATTTATGAATGAAAATGTTTAGTAATATACAAGTAATCGAATATTTTATACGTTATTATAAAATAACACTTAATTTGAATATTGCTTAATTGGCATATTTCTTAATTTGAATAATCCTTAAGTGAAACGACTATTTTTAATTTAGAAATATTAAAATTACATAAAAATAAAACGAATCAATACAATTTATGAAATTTCATATTTTAAATCGAATTATTTTCCCGCCGCGAGAGTGTATATTCGATACCGTTCAATAAGCAAGTAACATCTCGAATTGTGAATCGTTTCGAAAACTAATCGAAAGATTACAAATGGCCGAACACGTCAAGATACTTCATTTCGAAAATTCATAATAAACACAGTAACACGTTACCTCGGCCATCTCAATCTTTGCAAATTTAACTTTTGTGACCAAAATTAACAAGATGATATCGATTGGCAGAAACGAGCCTCTCCAGGACGAAGTAAGTGTGATATTACCATTTGTTTATCACACACTTAAATGTAATGATTAGGTTAATGTTCACAAAGACCAAGTATTTCGTTGTCTATTTTGGCTTTATACTTTAAAGACATATAATGATTATGACATTAATTCATGCAGGAAAATATTAATGATTATAATTATCAAGAGCGTCCCGTTCAACCGCCGATAACGTTGGAAAACCAACTCGAATGGAAGTATACCATGAGAAGAAACATGCAAGTAAGCAAACCCTGTTATTTCTGTTATTTTAAATTTACATGAAGTATAAATATTTCCTATTGCTTTGTATAATTTCCTTTATTCTTCATCTTGTCTGCATACCTTAAAGTATATTCTAATTATTTTTGCAATAAAATTTAAATATGATAAAAACTGCAAATTCTTAAATTTTATATAATTTTTTAAGTAATTTAAATAACTTTCAATGTCATTGAAATTATCAATAATTTATAACACCTTTTACTCTTCTTAATTATTTTTTCTTTCATTAAAATAATTTCTTTTGTGTTCATATTAAATTTTTCATATTCAGTTGTTATATGAAATAAATGAATTTAATATCAATAAAATTGCAATATAATTATAAATCATTTAATTTCAGCAATGTTTTTTTAATTATTAATGAACAGTATTAAAAACTAAAAGTATTCTTTGTATTTAATCATTATCATATTAAATTCTTAATAAAAGTTATATTTTTATTATGAAAATTGTTTCAATGTTTGTATCTGTATATGGTATTTATTAAAAATTATGTCTCAATCAGGAAGTTGTTCCCGGATTATATCTGGGACCTTACAGCGCAGCGACTAAATCAAACTACCAAACTTTAGTGGATAATTCAATTACGCACATTGTTTGTGTTCGTCAAGATATTGAAGCATATTTTATCAAACCCAATTTTCCGGACAAATTCAAGTATGTTCCTCTTTAATAATTAATACGTACACCTTAAGCAAATTTATATTTATATGTATATTAAATATATCTTTCCTTTTATATAGGTACATGACACTGAATATTGCAGATTCAACCACAGAAAACATAATTCAACATTTTTCAACTGTAAAATCTTTTATCGATGAAGGTTTAAAAGTAGGCAAAGTATTAGTGCATGGAAATGCAGGTATTTCAAGATCAGCAGCATTGGTACTTGCTTATGTTATGGAAAAATATGGCTTGTCACAAGCGTAAGTATACAAAAATATCTAAATTTTTATTGAAGTAGAAATTTATATTAACATAAATTATGTGAGTCTCTTTTAAAAAACTATTGCAAAGCAATAGGAAAAATTAAAGTTTTTTAATTTTGCTTGAAAACTACTAATATATTATAACATATACTCTATTAAAAAAAATCTGTTTTATACCAAAATTAAAAATAACTATACATAATATATTAAATATATATACTATTTCAATTTTGTTGTTCAAACTGTTAATACATGAATATACTATAGTAAAAACGAAGACACTTAAAACAAAGTTATCATTCTTTGTTTTTATTATTATATTAAATAACATATATTGAATTCAATATCAGCACTTCTAATCGCAAGTATAAGAATAAATAAATTTAAACGTAGAAAAAAAAGAGAAATGAGTTATATAGTAGGCAAATTATTTATTCTGAACATTATTTATTTTTGTCTCCAAATAAAAGAATGGAAATATAATACTTTTATTCATTTTTTTTTTATTACTTTGATTTGAAACTGCAATTTAAGTAAATAATATATAAAGATTAAAAAAAATTTGTAACTATGTGTAATAAAAAATAGCTATTTACATACCGAGGAAAACTCAAATAGAAATGCATCCTCCCAAACAAAGTTTACAAGCCAAACAGTAAGCAAGGTTTGTAATATTGGGATATGGATTGTCTTTAATTTCCCGTGATGCATAAGTTACTTTTTGCCCGGAGTGATGAAAATCCCATTTTTATTCCATTTAAACAATCTATTCAAACATAATTTAGTGATAATAATAATAGATTTGCCATATTAT
The DNA here is from genome assembly GCA_022817305.1 of Leptoteleia sp. ZL-2020. Lineage (NCBI taxonomy): Eukaryota > Metazoa > Arthropoda > Insecta > Hymenoptera > Scelionidae > Leptoteleia > Leptoteleia sp. ZL-2020. Next base: position 19,276 of record JABFPN010001413.1, on the reverse strand, counting down.
AAATAATACAATATGAAATTTTAATTCAAGGAAAATAATCTTTATATTAGAGTTAAATTTCAAGTTACGGTTGAATTTAAGTTGAAAAATCATAATTTTACTTACATGTATCAAATTCCCACTGAGTTTACATCTAATATTTTTCAAAGTTAATAAAAAATTATAACATAAAATAACACAATAAAAATTACTATACCGTTAACAGTACTGGTGTAAAACATGTCGATGTGATATTTTAATAAATTAATATTCTACAAAGTGTAACATTTATGAAATATATTACTGTCCAGTATAGTATAATTATTGTAACATTTCCCTGTGCATACAAGCCATAAAATTATTGAATATTAAAAGCAACTTGTGTAATATTTTGTACGACTAACTAAAAATCGGATTTGAATATTTTAATATATAGAAAATCTGTCACACATAAACTTACACTATGATTACGTTTTTCAGAGAAGCATATTCTATGGTACAAAGTAGAAGGTTTTGCATAAACCCGAATGAAGGTTTTATGGCACAACTGCGGGAATTTGAGCCCATTTACCGAGCACAGCGAATCCCCAGAAGTGGTCAAACTTCTGCTAAAGAACGTAGCAAACGATCAATTCATGAGATGGATCTCGAAATATCCGATGACAAAAACATCGAGATGGATAGTTGATGACTATTGGGAATGAACGAAAACTACCAAAAGACTTACTTTAACTTAGAGACAAATCAAGCCTGACTTTAGACCTAACAGCCGACTTTGGAAGATATATATTCTTGCAATATAAATTGTTAAGACTGTCATATGGTCTACTTTGAGACAAACGTGAAACAAGCTTTAGCGATTTCGATCGCATATCAAAGCAATAAAATATTGAATAGATATAACATTTTTATTGATAAATTGCTGTATAATGTCGGCCGCGCTTTGTACTTTTCAAGAAAATGTCAGAAACATCAAATAAGAAGACATCATCAATTGTATGTGCTATAATAATAATAATGATATTTTTAATATAAATTGAAAAAATCAAGGAATTAATATTAGTTTACCTTACATTTGTTTATCTATAAACATAATTTGTAAATATTAATTTTATTTTTATAGTGTCTTGCGGCGACACTGGAAACTAAATTTATGAGGAAATATGCGCTATAATCTTAATGCAGACTATTACATTACTTTCATCTTTAAGTTCCCAGATTACATCGACCGGTAACTGAAAAATAAAATCATTTTTTAATTTTAATTTATTTATCAATGTATTGTAATACTGTTCGGTAAAATTTTATTTTTGTGTCAAAGATTATAAAACAAGTAGAAAACAATAATTTTTATTGTATCTTGTTTTGTATAAAATATAAAACAAGTAGAAAACAAAGAAAGGAGAAATGTACAGTTCTCCTTTCAAACAAACTTCAAAATTTGTTTACTTATTTATTTAGTATAATTGTACGCTAAAGTAGCAGCCTAATGTGAAGAAGAAGAATTCTCATTATTATATATTCTTGAGAGGTTTAATGATAGTATTATATAATTATTACTATTATATTATATTATATTATATTAAATTATATTATATACAAAAAAATATATAAATCGATATGTTTTGATATATAACTAAGTCAATAAAGCCTGCGATAACAAAATGACAAATTTATAATGCAAATTATTGTTAGAATATAAACGTTTTGTACCTTGTTGTCTTTCAGTTAAAAAGCAAAGTCACGATATTTATGTAGATATGTGATTTATAATTTATTACATTATATTTATCATATGTGACGATATACATTGGCTGCGATTCTTCCGCACGTACCAACATCTTGTTTTAAACAATTAAAATAGAATTAAGTTACGTGCGATTATATAATGAACCAAAGCGTTCATAAAAAGTATTGTACCACTTGGAGTATATATTACAGAGATGCTTCAAAATGAAATAAAAACTTAGCAAATTACGTTTCTATATAAAGTGTTGCCCGTGTTACTTTACCTTTTCAATTATTTGTCAATGTAACTTTATCTTTATTTTCTATTTAAGCATTATTTAAAAGATGAAAGGATTATAGAATCAAGACGTTTACTTACATTAGGGTATTGAGATTTCACAAACAAGGTTTCTTTATATGTATAATTTTTTTGAGATTTTAATGGACAATGCAGTCCAGAGTTTGGATTTGTGCAAGCATTTGGTTGATCAACCGGAAAAGGTACAGGCACTGGGAAAAAAGGAACTTTTCCATGCACAACTGTTTGAACTTGGGCAATGTCCCTTTCTGCAAAAAGAAAACAATAATTAATTATTGACTGATAGATTGTATCGTAAATAATACAGATGCTTACTCACTTGCTTCAAAGTCTATCTCGATAGTTACGTTTGTTTTCTTTTTCAAATAACATGTGCTTTGAGCATTACAATGCGATACACTGACACTGATAATATTTCCCAAGCTTTCTGCTCCACCTAGAAATTTGAATGTTTTGAAAATGTCTTAGTATTGCAAAGTTATTCTCAGATATTAAAGTAAGAAGACACAGAAAAAGTAAGGTGTTTTTGTAAGAGTGATTAACAGAAATATCAGAATTGCTTATAAACATACAAAAAACGTCATAACAAATTTAAAAAGAATCCGAAAAAACTCAGAGGAACCGTTCAAGACATAGCTCCCCCTATGCCATGCATCCATTAGCACGGTATCTCACACCTTGGATTGGAGCATGGTGTGTTACCTCCTTACCCCTATGCTCAGTATAGGAGGGGGGTCGTTTCTTTGTCTCCCTGTCAAAATCAGGGCTCAAACCCCCGAACCCGAACCACAGTAATATCTACTGGGTTCTCGGATTGCAGGAGACATTCGACCCTATTTTCATAGGGTAAAGTCTGCACCACCATACTCCTTCGTCAAGGTCCTACGGCCCCTATCGGGGGAAATATATATCTAAGACACATTTACAATTTTTCTTTCTATTTTTGTTTCTGGGAAATTTCAGAAAAATGGTATTTCTCATTCTCTTGTGGTGAAAAATAATATATGCACCACGGAAGATATATGAAAATCTACATCTCGTACGATTACAAACTTTGCCCATGGCTCGGCTTATGAACTTTGTACGAGAAGATGAATTTTAATTTCAATCTCCCTTGGTACATAAATAGCTATTTCTTAACACATGCAAGTAAAGTGACTTTTAACATGCCTATTTAACACGTACAAAATAATCTATTTGAATGTTGAATAAACATGTAAAACGCCACTTTATTTGCATCTTAGGAAATGTAACTTTTCTTATGACACATAAATCTTATAAGTTTATATTTTTAAACTATTTCTATGTAACATGACTAAGTGTTCTAAAACAGTAAGACAATTCATCCTGTCGTTGTTTTTTTATTTAAATTATTGAATCTAATTACTTAAGAAAATCAAACATGCATCTAAAATTTTTTTTTCATAATTTATTTTACCTATGTAAATATTACTACGTTGAAGATTACAACAAATAAAGAATTGCTGCAATGTGAATGCATGGCATTCCATTAAAGTACCGTCTCGGGAACTTGCATAAACTTTTAAGTAATATTAGTATATTTCCAGCTCAAATAGTTTTTTGCGTTGCTTGAAAAAAGAAATTTAATTTCAAGTTGTTTCTTTCCTCAAGTTTCGTTTTTATCGATATTTCAATTCTACTTTTATATATAGGATGATAAATGTAAACATGTGTCGTTATTTTCTCATTAGAAAATTGTCAACATTATCGTCATACGATATAAAATGTATCAATCGACTAAATAAAAAGCAAGTAATTATAATTTTTAAGTAAAAGATATCGCACCTCATTCAGTTGCGTGATTCTCATACAATATAATTTTAAACTTATCAATTTTATGGTAATAAAATACTCTTTTTTGCGATGGAATTATCGTAGGTTAAATCAGTAAATCCCGACACAGTACTTTAAACAAAAGAGCACTTTACTGTGAACGGACTCTAAGTAAAAGTCGGGAGCATTTATAACTTTAACAGTCCATTAACTTTTTTTTTTATAATATGACATTTGCAATATCAATTGTGAATAAAAGCTTAAATTATGCGAGCTTAAATTCTTCTTAAACAAAAATATTTCATCTAATGAAATAAATAAGGATTTATTGAAATAAAAAGATGTGAAACAATGGATATGGGATATAGCACACACCCACATTGCTGTAAACGCACAGTCGCGGTTGGGTTAAAGTTCTCTTTAAAACTGTACTCGAAAATATTATTTATATTTAAGAAGTATTTTCTGAAAGAAAAGAATGTTATTTTCATTAATTAAATTCAATTAAATACATACCGCAATCAATGAAGTTTGCAGATGAAGTGCCAAATTCGGCTAATACAAAGGCGCAGAAAAAACTGAAAACAACGGCACGAGACATGTTGCTAGCCAAACGTGTTCAACAGAACTAAACTGAACTTGACCGAAAACAGACGTATAAAAGATTACGTGACTCACACTTGCCGCGCGCATCGACACATTAACTATCGGCTGTTCGCTACGATGAGTTTTGACCGATAAGTGTAGTCCAATTTTTTATGCTCATTCAGCGGAGCTGAAATGTAAATGGCCACTCCTTCGGCACAGTGATGACTGCGCAAAAAATCGCTTTCTTTAGTAATTGTATTTGCGAAATAATCTACTTAACGTTAAATAAATTTATTTCAATTACATCATTCAGTAAAATTACTTTATAATGATGTCAATGTGATCGTTTACAAATTTAAAGAAATATATAAACGGGACAAGATATGGGAGGTCCTAGGCGGACTTTTTAAAATAACAGAAACGAATTATTTGATATAAATTAAATGAAGTACTCAAAAGGTGTTGTTTAATTTGGAAAATAAAAGAAAGAAAGAAAAGCAAATACACGAAGAAAGAAAATATCAAGGATACTATTAAATTTGTACCTAAATTAGATATATACTTTTTGGCTATTATTGACACGAGTAGAAATTATAATTACCTTAGCCACATCAATTTATCTAATCCTGAACGGAATTAAAGTCAAAGCAATTTTCATTAACATAATAAGGGTTATAGTCAATAACATGGGTATAAACGTTCAGGTGTTAACTGAGAAAAAATTGAGCTGATTTATATATATTTTCTTATAACTGTGAGAAGCCAGCTGGTTTATGTCATATAATGAAATTCCCAAAATAAATCAGCTCGATAAGGTTCGTTTGCTGCAAACTATAGATACTTTTCCAATGAAATGTTTCTCAATGTACAATTTTTTTAACTGAATTATTTTATACAGTAACCACAACTGAAAATATTTGTTTATTAAAATTTATAAAAGAAATTAAGTATTAAAATAATTATAACAGTTTTTAACAAAGATAGTAATGTTATATACAGTAATGAATAACAAATTATTCAAGAATAATATTTGTCAATTAAACTATTACCAGTAATTGGATTAAATTGTTTTACTAAATAATTATTCGACGTTTAGGATTAGATACAACTTGTGACGTGTTGATCAAAAGTAATTTAATATTTCCAATTGATCCGACTTTTGGAAATTATAGAACTTTGTGCCAGAGAAACTTAAATGCAGGACATTCGGGCGTGTGAAATTAATTTTCTGAAACTAACAAGTTTGTAATATTCCGTAGCAAATATAATGTTGTTCATTACTAATATGGAAAGTTATTTGTTGATTTATATGCGCAGCAGATTACCATCATTAACGGGGGCGAATCCAAAAAAATGTAATGAATGTCAAGTGCATATTGATTGGACGTGCAGAAAATACTTATTATACATAAACAATGATTTCAAGATAGTGTAACAAAATGTTACTTTTACCTCGTCGGAAATATTGTTGTAAATTTTTGAGCAGTCTGATTCATTTATAGTTCTATTCCCAGTAATTATTTAGATATAAAGTAGGAAATAAATAATTACTGTTTATATTTATATTTTCAGTTTCCTGTAAATTATAAGAAAATTTATTATTAAGCAAAACTTGTTATCAAAAATAATATAATAGTATATTGAATAATTCTGTATTATAGATTGTTTTCTTTTTCTGTAAATGATATCCAACCCATCGGTTTTTTTCTTTTTTAATTAAATAACAAAAAATTTCATATTTTACTTCATGTATTGAAGTACATTTCTCTTCGTGTAGGTATATATAGGGTTCTTGATAAAAATGCTTAATAAAACCTTAAACAAAATTTTCATCAATAATTAGTTACACTTCCAATATCATTAACCACCTTTTAAAATTATAATGTCTGACTATTGGACGTTTATAAACTGATTTTTCCTACAATGAAGAGGAAACTTCAAAGTAGCAAATAACGCAATTAACAATTATTGAATTTTGCGTAAAATGAGTCACTTCCTGTTTGAGCGTCCTGTTTATTTAGTTTATTTAATGTCTGTAAGAACATCATCTTAATTTGTGAAAGGAGACTTACATTTGATTAAATATTTCTGTACCGAAATAACTGTGTAAGTTGATTGATTTTATAATGATTCTAGGTTGCATTAATTGATTTTTTTAATCCATTTCATAGAATTCTAGAAGATGTTGTGAACAGTTTTTATAATCAGCTGGTTCTATTATTATAATTTCAGTATCTTTTAAATAAATTTGAACCTTAATTGTTAGAATATTTACAATCTTTGTAACAATAATGACTGATTATCATTTATTCTTTATTCATTTTTTTCTTTTCTCTGTCATTTTAAGTATTATTGATTTTTTTATTTCTACTAATTATTTATTGATCGCTTCCCACTCATTATTTCTTACTGATTATGTCTGATTAATTATTTTTTTTCCCATAACCTTTCACTTCTATTCTGGATCTGGAAAAACAATAAATTTCGTTTCATGTCGTGAAGTGTCAAACACACACGGTTTATTAACTTCCAATTTCTTTATCGATAAATTTCACTCTATTGTCCATCGTCCTGCGCAAAAAATATTGTCTCGCATTGTGGTTCATTGATTTATAAAAACACTATTCGTAAATTTCCGGCAGGGCTGTTCTCTTCTTAATAAATTTCTATCGAATTATATCGTTTAATATTTTATAACCATTCAAAACTGACGTACACGCTCGTTCATTTTATAGGCGTATTTTTTTGCCTACACATGTGTTTTTTTAATAATAAATTTATAACATGGTACGCTTACCAATAAGCAAATTTCTTAAAATTTCAAACGTAATTATAGACAATTCTGATAAAATTAAAGACTGAAAACATTATTACATATAAAATTATGTAATAATTATTTAGTAAATATAACTATTACATGTTACATTTACAATGAAATGTAAAATCTCTTTCTCTTCCTTATTTCCCTTAATAAAAAAAAAAGAAAATTAATCATTAGAGTCTCAGATCGTGTCCTCATATAAAGAACATATTTAAATGAATAAAAGTTATTCATTAAAATTCATCACTGACTCGTGATTAAATATCGATAAAATTATTAATTAATTTCGAATCAACTAATCTTTCGACTAACAAATTTTGAACATTAATTATAATTAACAATCATAGTAAAAATCTGTTTAATTTATCTTCCTGATGTGAAATTACATTATATAAATGTAAAGTAAAAAACAATTAAAATATTTATTGAAATACTAATATTTCCATTAAGAATTTATTGATTAATTATCGGTTACATTTTCTGATCGTAATTCATAGTTAGTAATTAAGCCAGAAGAGTATATCATTTAAAAGTTTATTATCGTACAAGAACATAAACATTAAATTAGTATTAAATTTTAATCAGGATTAAAGTCATGCATATACTTGAAATTTAATGTAAACGTTATTATTGATAAATGAATTTTCGTATAATATTTTTGTAGATAATAAAAATTCAATAAGCCATTAAAAAAACATTAAGGAAATAATTTGAAGAGAGAGAAATTTACAAACATCTGTAAAACTCTTACACGAAGCAGAAGAGGAAGATGAAGAAGTACCATTTCGACTATCAAGTAACAGTCTACGAAGATGCTTTAATACAAGCACGATAGAAGCGTTTTATCCCAAACACAAATTCATTTTAAAGACCTTTAAACAACAATTGAAAATTGGATTATTCAACATTACGGGCTTCTTTAGATTACGTTCTTCGGACCCAATTAAGTTGCCTATTTGTCTAAAAATAATAGTACATAAAATTATGTATACATTGTGTTTTATATTTTATAACTAATTCAATAATATTAAATCATATACTTAATTGTATAAGAAATATTGAAGTAAACAAAATGCTGAAATTGTTATTAAAAATCATATAATAATGTAATTGTACATAAATATATTATAATTTAGTGAAATGTATTACGTAAAAATATTTATATTCATAAGTGAAAATATTAAAGACATTCTTTTAATATATCTTCTTAAAGGCTCTACATATAGAGTTATTTTCTTTCTATACCGAACAACTTATTCCTTTACTTCGCAAGATTAAAATCATTATCAGTTCAACATAATTTATTTTGATTAATTAAATGTTACTTTATAAAACTTTATAATTAATATATTTCGAATTGCCGTACAACTTTGTTTTAACATAAAATACCAGTTGTTATATTATTATTATTCTTATTAGAACTTTTAATTGAAAAATGAAATATTTCCAAAAGAAAGCCAATATTTTCATATTCCATCACTAATAGTAAAGATTTTTTTTTCAATATGATTTTGTGTAATTGTTCCAGTTTTATATTTGCGAAATAAGAAACGTGAATAATAAGGATAAGCCTTGATCCTCGTATCGTCCCATTATACTTGGAAAATAGAAATTTCTCTTTATTGAAAAAAAGACGCTATCTTTTATATATATAAAAGCAAAAGTCGTTACCATCAATATTTATCAGTTTTTAATTAATTCTTACGACTTCAAAATAATTTGTTTATAATTACCAAAATATAATTAAAATCAATAAAAATTATAATTTTAGCAATATTTCGTTTTTATATAAGTGTTTTTATTAATATAACTTAAAATTTGATAATTTTAATAATAAATTTTAATTAACGAATACTTATTAATTTTTACTTATTGAAACTTATATAAAAATTTAAAATTTTTTGAGCTAACAATATTAATAAAGTAAACCACAAACTCTCGATAACTTTTTCTAAAATATCACATAGATATACATTATTTTGCATAAGCTTTAAATTTGCTCATACGTTCAAAAGCTTAACATAACTCTTTTTCACTATATCTACTTTATGCTTTGTTATAAATATATAATGGAAGTATGCGCATTAAATTTAATTTAATTGTATAATTAATTTAATAAGCTAGTAGTTAAATTTGACTTTATAATGTATAATTAACGAAGTTTCAACATTGAAATTCTACTTAATGTATGTAATTTTATAATATACTACGTACAGTATACGAGGAAGAAAATATATTTGAAAACACATTACAATATAAATGTTTTGACTTCCTTTACCCGCTAATTAGAACATTACAACCCCTCTAATACTTCAACATAATAACGCACTTAAATTAATTTTTATCCTGTAAATATATTCATAAACCAAATCTTACGACAAAACTTGAACCTTCGACAATATATTTCAAGTCACATAATCTTTCAATTAAAAATTTAAATGATTCACTTAAATATACTCAAAAGAAATTATACCCGAAGAATGCACTTTCAATCTTATTCTACTTATTTATTCCCTACCATTTTTTCTAACGAAACCCCGAACTTGACTATCAAGATTCAAATCTCCAAACAAAAAGCACTCACTATCGCGACTGATAAAAAAAAATGATACACCACCCCGCATGAATCGGTCGAATTAGTGTGGAAATGCGTTCGCGCGCATAATGTGCAGCGATCGTCTATCAGCGGCGAGTGGAACGCATCTAAAAATAGGCCGGCAAGCCGATAAACGGTCTAGTCACCCTCGGGATATTACATGTCCATTACAACAGCAACATTCCACGGCAAAGCGTTTGATGTAAATGGTCGGCGATTCGAAATATGAGAGGGTTACACGGTACCACCGCCCAAGTGTTGAACGCGCCTGGTCTCGTGTTTTGGGGATGCGCAGCCGGAGGACAGAGCGAACAGACGGTCACCAAGTATAAGAGCGACGCTCGGCGTGACGACGCCACAGAATCTCTTCTTGCACTCCGATATAAAGCACCGAGCAGCGAACCAATTGCACTTTTTGTTTATTTGTTTGCGAGCGCATTAACACGACAACGAACAACGGCCATACCACGCGATGGGCTCGTGCATTTTTCAACACATTTTCATGCTCGTCGCACTCGGACTACTTGGACACATTGACGGAATTCCTACCCGAAATTTCGTCCGACAGCAGGTACGAATTACTCCTTATTTATCCCACTCTCCTCTTTCCCCTCCCCTTTTTTCCTTGACTTATCAACGCGATTGATCTCACTTCTTATGTTGTTTTGAAGGCAAAGATTTTACTTTCGCAACTTTAACTCCGTGCAACTTGCGTGTGGGAATTTATTGTAAACGAAGTGAAAACTTTACTTATCAACGCTCTTGTGTTATTTTCAAAGGGGTTTTGCTTTCGCCAATTTAACCCCATACAACCTGCATGTGAGAAATTATTGTAAAACAACAAAGACTAACACAACGCCCCAATCATTTCCCAATTTATCCCACTCCTTTTGTGCCTTTTTTCCTTCGCTTATCAACGCGATTGATCTTTCATCTTATATTCAAAGAAAAGATTTTAGATTAGCAACTTATGCATGGATAACTTGTATGTGAAATTCACTGTAAAAGTATGGAAATTAGACGGGTTTTATAAAAGGACATTATTACATTATGTGTGTTATAAAAAAAGGGTCGATTTTAATGTTTTGGAAAATTCAAAATAGTTTAAGTGTTCTGTATTAAAGCACTTGTTTCTGCGGTGTTAAACAAAAGTCAAAATTGAACTACAAATTAAAAGTTTTAAAACCCACGTGACAACTTATTTTCCCTGTTAAATTTAATAAGCAACTGTGTCACGCGTACGTTGTACGATTTACTTGTGTAATTTGTCCGATTTCCATATTTCTGTGACATTCTAGTTAACCATTGCTAAAATGAAAAAAAAAAAGAAAAGAAAGTAAAGAAAGAAAGGAAAATATAGCTGAGGAAATGCCGTTTGACCATTACCCATGCAAATTGGGACGAATCAATTCGAATTGTTTACTGCGCTTGCTAATTGGAGTTAATTGGACAACCGCTTTGCAACGACGATTAATCGCTTTTCTGTTTTTGCTCCCGTTTTTCAAATTACACATCTCTGACGGTTATTTGTGCTTTTCTTCGCCCGGTCAATAAAAATTGGCAATTAAGGCTTCGGGGGTCGCGATGTGTCGTATTTTCTCAGTGATAAGGAGATGAATATCGTCAGTCCGACGTTATTCCAGCCAGACTTGGACGTAATTCATTGATAAGGTGTCTATACTTTGTCCGGACATTGACACTTGTTGGCTCGGACCCGATTTATCTTAATGCCTTCGTATCTGCTTGACAATCGTCTCCGTTCCTTTTTATAACGGTAAAAAAAAGGGAACTTTAATGACCTCCCTCAAGCTCCCAATCGCGAGGCTCGTTTTGCGAAAACGAATTCTCCACTTCCGCTAAATTTGAATGAAAATGTGTATTTTGTACCGGGCGCCGTGATATACGTCTTTCCCGTAATTTTCTCGTTCCGATACTTTTTGGCCATTCATCAACGAACCCCCCCCCCCCCCCCCCCATTCACGCTCCCTTTTCATGGGTAAATCAATAATGACGTTTAGTGGTCATTTTGAATCGTAACGATAATTCATCCGGTCACTCTTTTACGACGATATCTTATTTTTATTTCGCGCATGATGCATCGTGCAATCCGAACGAAATGGTTATAGTCGCGTTTATCAATCAAGTTTAGTCGCGTCTTAACGTGTGTATTGTAAGGGCGTTGGCGTGAATTCACCAGGGTCGAATTATTCGGCGGATTTGCCGGACAACTTTTTCAAATCGTATTATATATTACGGAAGTTTCGTATTTTAAAGGAACGCGTAGGAAGGGTCGGAATTAAATGTCATTATGGTGTAACGAAAGTTAATGTGACGTCACGCGAAACGGAATTCAACATCTGCTTGGTATCAAGACTTACACTGTTTCTTTTTGCTGTAATTAACTATCGTTGCAAAAGTAGTTCAGTTTTAATTGCACGTTAATTGCATGTTATATATTTCTCGGGTTTCTCGGTGGCGGAAGTTTTTGTATTTGTATATTACGTTTATTAATCCGATTCTAATGGAAGGGCATTGAAATGTTATTTCAGTCAGGACTGTGTAAAAATAATATTGAAGTTGAAGAAGTTGAGTTTTGCGTCCGCAAATAACGGATCGCTTCGTTTGTTAACATAAACGTATTGATCGAAGGCTTAAAATTAATTTGCGGAAGTTTAGGTTTTTAAGAAAATGTCCGAACAATTTATAACGTGAGATTTCAAGTTGAAATATATTTGGGCGAATAATTCTTAACATAAGCGCATAAGGATTACATCTAATTCTGACTGATTCTATCCAATGTAAAAGTCATCACTTATATCTTCTTTGTGCTCGCGTTTATCGTGGATATTGTGGTGAAAAAAATTAAAAGACAAATAAAAATAAAATAATATTTCACATCACGAAGTCCCTAAATGAAAGACGGCGGGTGTGAGTTTCTATTTTTTTTTCGTTTAATCAAAAACGTGAATTAAAATAACACGTTACGATTTCGGTACACGAGGTATTAAAATTTTTTATACGCCTGTCGAAATAAAGATTTGCCCAAGAAAGCGTTTATTTATTTGCTTTTTTATTCGCTGAAAATTCTCCCCCGAAAGAATTTTGCGCGGTAAAAAAATAGTATACGAACAATTACGATTCAATAAAAAAGCAGCCTTTTCCATGATCGTAAAATGTACATACACGTATATATATATACATATATATAAAAAGTTTACACCCCCACATCATATTGTCCAACTTTTAGGGGAAATTCCAAGTATATTCACCTTATGTAAAGGATAAATGAGAACGAAATCACATTTGTTGTCCAGTGTGAAATATTTTTCGATAAGTTTGATAATAAAGCAAGCAATATTAAAAAATACTTGTATGTAAGTAGTTTTGTGATAAAAAAGAATTATTTGTAAAAATAGAAGGTACAAATAGATAAATCTATTTTTCGTTTGATAAGACTGACAAGCACCTTTCACTTTAGCTGAACATATGGTGTGCTTTATTATCAAAAAATATTAATTTGACGAATGTTCGATAAAATCCATCGCGTCGCGTAATTTCCCATACTATTTCCTCGAGATTAGGATTACGGTTTCCGTCGTTACTACTATGATAAAATGAACTATTATTTTACTTAAAACCCCCGTCCTAGTAATTGACATTACTATTAAGTTTGCAATAACAATAGGTGAATTAAGAATTTGAAAAAAAAATAATATATACATGCAGTAAAAATTGCTTTACTTCACTTTAATATTGGTATATTCTAATAAGGGCTCTTTCTCTGTTAATATTACATCGAATTGGCAACATTTTTAAAATACTAATAATATTTCATTCTTTGTATTTATAATTATATATATAATGTTAAAATCTTAGTTAAAATAATGGAATATTTTAATTAAAAATAATATGTAATATGCATAAATTGTTGATATTTGAAATTCAGACGATATGAAGAAATTTAATATAAATATATAATAATTATTACATTACTCAGAGATAATTTCACCAAAATAATAACAATTATAATTCTAAATTATTTACAACATTATTGAAATCTTATTACATTTTATTTTTAAAATTCTAAAAGATAATTGCATATAATACAATGACGAGTATAATTGCAATTAAATGCAAATCTGGTTATTAAGTGAAATTGTATTTAATAACATTTTATGCTGTACCAGTTACAGAAATATAATTAATACGGCTTTTGCTTCATAATAGCGAAGATTTGTAATGAAAGGCGATATTCTTGAACCGCAATAAAACCCTGCGTGGAAAAAGTACTGTGACTGTCTATGTAAGTAAACCCTTACACACCTCTACAGATTTTGCCACGGTTGCCATAGGCTTTGCTATCGCATATTTTTTCCGCGCAGATTTCAAATCCTAATGGGATTTCACAGTACCATGAACTAACGCGTTCTGAAGAAAATCTTACAATTTCCTAACGGATGAGAAATAATAGTTGAACAATGATTTGATTACGAACGACATTCAATGGAATAATTTGATTTTTAATTGATGGATATAAATATTCATAATGTTGAGAAAAGAAAAAGCGTGAAAGCAGAGCTCTTATATCACATGAATTATAACATATTATAGTTTATCATTTTTTAAATTTATAATTCAATACTTTATATTATATAATGTATTAAAGCTATACTTGATTTTTGCTATTTTTTACTGCATATTACATTATATGTTATAGTCCAAAGGTAAAGCGGTTATTTTAACGACACATAAAAAACTAAAACTTTCTTCGAAACATTTACAAAATTGCGATATAAGCGCAAATTGGCAAAATTTATATTGAAGGGGTAACTCTAGGCAACAGTGGAGATGATTATTAGATTCAGTCAATTTGCATAATTAATTGTTGATGAAACTAATGCACGGAGTTATCTCAAATTTCGATATATATTTATCAAGTGTCCTTCTAAACATGACATAAATTTCAACCAATAAAATTTAATCAATGATAATTACCCGACTTTTATCCATCTTCTTTTTTTTTCGTTTCTTACTCCACCCGTGTGTACGTACGTGCACATAATAATACAGATTGACACGTATAATTGATTGTTTGATTGGAAAGTGCAATTACGTAATCATCATTCAATTGAAATCCTTCGCCAATAATGTGTAACTATTTTTGCAGCGCGAAAATGAATTCCATTTCTCTCCCATCTTATATTATATATTTCTTTTCCATTTATTTTCCGCGCTAAAAATTGAATAAGAAGCCGAGTCCGGATTATTTACGACTTACGAAAGTTAATTCGAGACCCGGACGATGGAAAAAAATAAATGGAGAGAAGTGATCGAATCAAAGTCACGTTTGTTTCACTTGGATTTGATTATAAAAAAGTGTTGATTCTGACGTTTATTTTCTTCGTCCCGCGGGAGATCTTATTTGAAACTAAGGACGTACCGGCGACAAAGCAACAGGCGGTAAAACGCAGAGCCAACTTTCGTTGACCATAATGTAATTGTCAACTTTGCCGCTGTGTTTTGCGAAACGAAGTTTGACGTTTCTTCCAAGAGTTGCCCGTAACAACGTCAAATGGTTTTTAATGAGTTATATTTGGAAACTTTATTAACTTCGTGTATCCTCAGTTTTCAAATTATCATCTCGAAGTAAGTGGCTAAACTTATTGCCTCAATACGAGCACACGTTTTCAGAAATTTTCCAAAAAATATCAAAACTCAGATCCTCTTCCAATTGTGAAGGCATGCACACTTTAAAACTTTAACATTTAAACAAGTGATCAGATATAAGCAATTGAATTTCCGAGCAGAAAATCCTTACAATAAATGTATTCTAAATTTAGGTTAATAAATATGAATTTAGAAGAATTTTAATTGAAAGCTTAGTTAAACTAGTTTACTTGTACAGTGTTAAAAGATTTTGCAACAAATGCCAATCAAGATGATGTGAAAATTTTGTTCAATTAGATGCAATTGAACATTCAGTAACATGGAATTAAAACTTCGAGTAATCATGACCTTAAAATATGATTTTGATTTTGATTTTTCAAAGTGATAGAGTTTCATTTATATTCATCCATTTAAAAAGAAATTTCAAATTTTCTTTACAATTTTCTGTGTAACTTTATATTCGGTTCGATCTTTATGCTTTAACATCATTCTTTTTAAACGCTTTTAATGCATTTTTTATATAAAATTTATATGAAAAGTACAAGAACTTTTTCATAATACTAGCATGAATTGTATATTAAGTTTACATAAATTCATACTGATTTTGCATGACGTTATTCTCAATTCTGCACTGGGAAAAATATAACAGAAACTATTACTGTGTTTAACTTTGTTTTGGATACGAATCATTTTTTAAATAAATATTACTGTTTTTAATAATACAATCAATCGGTTTCAATGTTATGTTCATAATAAAAAGCAGTAATATTTATTGAAAAACAAGTATCTAAAACAAAGTTAAAAACTTTGTTGATAAAATTCATTAACTATGATTTAATCCGACAAAAAGTTGTCAGAATGTTCTATTGTCTAAACATTTTATAATTTTATTTTAATATTATTTATGTTTAACTATGGTCAAATGTACGAGGGTATGAGTTCATGAGACTGAATTAATGAATACATTAATTTTACAGAAAACAAGGGACACGATCGACGTGATAAGTAACACGGGACATGTAGTAACAGGTGAGGGGCGTTTCGATGTAAATTCTGCAAGCAGGGTAAATTTGTTTGAGTACTGTAACTGTGTACAAAACGTGTCTTCGAATTTCTCAAACTAACCCCCCCCATGTTTTTGCCATTATCAAAATCAACAAGAGACAAAGTTGTAACCTAGATCGAATAACTTTCAATAATTTTACATCACAATGACACGCTTTGTGACGTCACTGGTGGTTCCCACAAATTTGCTTGCTCATCCTGAAAATGGTAGATAAATTTACGTTGCGCTCTTGCAGATTGCATGTTTGTTACGTCGGAAGCCGGTTACTACACATACGCGCATAATTCTTCCGCGAAAGATATTGTATGCGGTATATACTTTATGGCGGAAGCGGATCGAAAAATTGAAATCATATTTACCGATTTCGAAGTACCCTGCGAAGATAAGGGACTCGTAGCGGTGAGTACATGTTTATTTGTTAACAAAAAATTACGTCTAAAAGTATTTAGTATTGCACGGGAGCACATTCTTCAACTTGCATTGCCTTCGATCGAGGCAAATGTATAAATATTGTTTCATCTAATATAATTATAACTATCACAATTCTTTTTTCATCGAAACAACCCTATTAACACAAAATGTATTACTACAATTTTTCCATAAATTTTAATGTCCGATTTTCATAAAATGTCCAAAATAATAGATGGAGAGTTGAATAGGTATTATAAACATGTGAAATTCCATATCATGTCATAGACTATTCAGCTTTCCATCTTTAGATTCTTGTGAAAATCAGACGTTAAAATTTGTGAAAACTGAAATTACAAAGGGATGTTAAAGAAAGCATATATTAATAATGATAAACGAGTTCCTTTCTGTTTGAACAATCTGAGTTTTACATATTTTAAATATATTAAAAAGTGTTTCACATTGTATCAATTTATGAAAAACATTGTTAACATAAAATCACAAAAATATACTTGCAATATTTACTAGCAGTTGTATGTTTGAAAAATTCCAATGAAATTTAAAAATGAAAATGTATGTGGGACTGAACGGAAATGTCAAACAAAATTTCATTCGTCTACCTACGTTTTTCATAATATTATCCGGTATTATTCAGAGCTCGCCAAATAATATAATTGGAAAATGCATACTTTTTCTAGAAAATGCTAGAAGATATTTCTTTAAAAGTGCATGAAATTTTTCAAAATGTATGAAAAACTTTTACAAATTTGTTAATACTAACGGAATAAATTTAAGCAAATTAATTCATAATTAAATCAATTTTACGGATCACTGAATTAAATATTTAAAATCATCTGTTAAAGAGGAAAGGAATGCATGGAATGAAATTCAAAAAATTGATGGCCCCGAGCTACTTTGGTGTATATGCAGAGCTTTCGAATAAAGTATATCTTCCCTGATTGTTTAAATAGAAGGAAATCTACAAAAGTTTCCTCTCTAAATCAATAACAAATGTGATAAGAGAAAAAAAAATTAAATATTTCAAACGTGGGGCTAACAGATTCGCGTGTTATCTGCTTAATAATAATACTACGATAATACTTATAACGTGAAATGGGAAGTAATTAATTCTTCGGTAAAAATAACACATTTCACTGAATCAAAAGTATACATACGATAGAATGCGGAAGGAAAAGGAAGCAACGAGGTAATAATGACAACGCTATTTATCAAAGCCGAACGTGTTTAATTAAGACCAACTTGAGGACACAAATTGAAATAAAAAATGTTATTTTTGCCCCCTAGTTGCTTACTTTATCGCAACAGGGAAGTTACTCTTAAAGACACTTTGAGCCTCTTCCCAGAGGGGTGGGACTATTAACGGAAATTCAGTTAATTGAAAGATTCACGGTGAAACATAAATATATCATTTCTTTTAATCTGGAACTGTGACGAGTATTTTTTGCGTCGTCTTGATACAAAATTTGAAATTCAAACATGAAAACAAAGCACCTCAAGTTCGTCGCAACTGCACCCTTCGGACCGTAAGAACAGATATGAAAGTATAATGCAAAGTCTTGACAAAAAAAATAATAATAAAAAAATAAAGAGAGGTAGATGGAAGAGGAGGAAAAGTAAACACTGTTTTTGCGTACGTCATTTAAACAGATGCTGTAGTAAATGCGCGTCCCTCGGAGGGAAAAAAGTTTTTTACTTTTTCATTCCTTGCTTCCGAACGATTGTTCTTTGATAAAAAGCGTCGCCGAGATTTCGTATGTAAATCGGCGAGGTCGCCTTATGTGACTCGGTTACGAAACTTTGTCGCAGTTTGTGGACGGTTGGGAGCTAAATGGACAATATTTCCCGAGCCCGGCGGAGCACCAGCTGCCGATCGAAAATCGAGTCAGTGAATTTTGCGGCACGAAAATTAACAGCTACTTCATCAGCTCGCAAAACGCGGCTCTCATCCAATACAGAGTTACTCAGATTGGTAAAGGTTTCACGGTTTTCGTTAAACATTTGAGGAATCCTAGACGTAAGTACTCTCATGTATTCCGTACTTTATTTTCTGAATTCGAAGACTCATTGAGATAAATAACGACGTATTATGACTTGTTATGACGAATTATGCTCGACCGTCGGTTAACAATCAGTAATTAGTGTACCATGTATACTATTAGTGTACACCGAGAAAAATAAATAGCATATTTAGCAATAAATCCTGGAATACTGAACCTATACGTTCTTTGTATGTGTATCACTTATAATTTTTGGGAATGTTTTCTATACACATTGTATAGTATTCTATGT
>JABFPN010001412.1:0-29603 GCA_022817305.1 Leptoteleia sp. ZL-2020 | reverse complement strand
CCCCCCCCCCCCCCCCAGAATAGTTGCATGAAACGAGACATAAAGCAAAGTAAACTTCTATATAATAAATTTGGAGTAACGTATATAGATGTAGAAGCGTTGCGACACCGTGTTTATATTATCAGTATTTAAATATCTTATTTATTTCGTAAGATTTCGCCAAATGTCAGACGCTTTCCTAGTGTGTCAATGCGAATGCATCAAATGGTCCATGTGAAATGAACGCAATGAATGTTTTGTAATAAATTGAATTGGACATGAGAACGTTTTACTGAAATAATAGAAATTAAAAAAAAGTGAAATATCAGTTGAATGTGTGAAATTATGTTAGAAGTTATGCCGTGTTACATCAACACTTGTTACTTTAAATTATTACATGCGAATTATTTAAAAACATTTGCTTTAAAACGTTGAAACGTCGATACGAATGTTGTTTGAAATTTTCTATAAAAAGTACACAAGCGTCATCTGTTACATTATATAAAATAAAATTATTACTCATACTAATTAATTAGTTATTGTTTCTATCACTTTCTCAATATAAACACACATCAGTGCATTATAAATGTTCAATGGCAATCCGACAAATGTAATTGTTTACATTGTACCCAACATAATACTTTGACAGAACAATACCTAAAGTGGTGAACGTAGATAAAATTGTGATTAGATTTTAAAAGGAAATGATAAACAAAAGAGAAAAAAAAACATTCTTTAATAATTTATGTATATACAAAAATATCGTCATCTTACACGAGAAAATGTTTAGCTCTGTAATTTATATATATATAGAATAAAATAAAAAATACTACATCAAAAAAGTTATCTCTTATAAATAATTTATTTACTAAAAGGAAAATGCACGCTTAAGTTGATAATAAGCTAATACCACGAAAGAAAGTAAATTACGTCAACTCTTTTGAATTAAATAATCTAACGTAATCTAAGAATTTACCCTTTGTTTTTATTCTTACTGAAAGTGAATTTAATTGTGAATTTTTCGTGTGCACATAAGTATTCACTGAACCGTCAAGTGTAACTGTTATAATTGTGTTTCATAACTCCATACAAGTTACGTTTTAATATCTAATTCACAATTTTGTAGTTCCGCGATTAATTATTTAAAAGCATTTTCATTAAACACCACTCATTCCCATTTATGAACATAATGGCCATTTTTAAACGTTAGTTATCTAATGTCTAAAAAAGGGTAACAACTCTATTAAACTATTAAAGTTACTATAACTATATTTTGGACTTTTTACCTTTTTATATGTAAGAGTAAGAATATAAATATATGTTAAATCTACAGGTGAAATGTATTATTCTTAAAATGAATGCAAACGTTTGTTATTCACCAGTGAAGGTAGTGTTCCAACGATGAAATAAATTGCATTTGTTTGACTGGCCAAGATTTATATGATGCACTTGACATTTCCCGTATCATCTATAATTTTTTCTTCTCTCAGAACATATCTCCATTCTTTGGACGTAATGTCATTCAACAGTGTACTTTGACATTGTTTTATGTGTATTCTTGAAAAATTAATGAATTAATTTTCCCATAACATATAGGAGTCGAAGCCCCAAAAGACAATTTATGGACAGGCTTATGGCAAAATATGAAAAAGGAAAATAAATATCTAAATATGATGCAATGAATTTTGAATATCATTAAGCACTTTAAACCCTGATACTTGAACGGAATATAAATACTATATAAAGTGTTGTATTCATCCCTGAACTGTAAGGAACTATGAAAGGAATAGCCAGATTAACGATTGCTGGCCTACTAATCTTAAATCATTTTGATACAAATATTCGAGGGAACAATAAAGTAGTTTACGAAGATAAATGAATCTGTTTTATAATGTTAAAACTAGAGAAAAATGAAGCAATTGAAAATTATAACAAATTTAATTGTTTAATAAAAGCAAGGTATTGAGTTCAAGAAAATTAGTAAAGTAATGAAATAGGTTTACCAAAATTGTTTCAAAGAAACAATTCACCAACATTGAAACCACTTTATAATAAAAATTAATATTTCATCAAAGTATACATTAGTGACAAAATTATTTTGCCAAAATTAACATTAATCCTTGAAATAATAAACCCCGATATTCCGCGTAAATTTAACATTGAAAACAGCACATTTGCCTGCTCATTATTTATGAACGTTCCTGGTTCCTGTTTATCTCTATTTCTGTGCGTTAAATTTTGCGTTAACTCAAATTCAGAACGCAGCGCGGTAATTTACATTGAAAATAATTCCCCCTTTCGAATCACAACGAACGGTATAATTCATGGTAAATATTTACCGATAAATTGATGACAACCAACGTCATTCTTAATTCAACTTAAGAATATTTAACGCAAAATCAGCTCGGCCCAATCTCTGACGGCTTAAAGCACTTTGACGTCACACGTCATTATATAAATTAATGAAGAGTAACTTGTTTTGGCCGACTCCAAAGGACCTTTCAAAAAGCGAACACACGTCGGAACGGCCGTTATTTATTTAACGGTGACATTTATTTTACGCGCAGATTTTCATTCGGGCTCGCATTATTAGAGAGACACTTACGACCTCGTCACGGAATCCGCGAGAAAAAAAACGCATTTCTCTAATTTGGTGTTCGTTCGGGAAGTACGCCGGCCTTGTAGTGACTCGCCGATTATTAGCATGATTTTAGAACGAGTTTAAGCAATCTTTTCATTGCGAAAACCGCGTATTGCATCAACGGTTCGTACGACGCGAGGCCAGGCGTGACGTTGGAGATGGCGTCGAACAATGACCGAGCTCGCACTTAAGCACAAGTTCAATTTCAAGAAGTCACAAGATAAACCGTTTTAGTTACCGCAATCACTGTAATCGTACAGTTTTGCAGAAAAGCGACGACGGGGGAAAAAACGCCGTCACGCATATTATATTTTACCCGCAAACGACACCACAATTTTAATTATTCTCACGATTGAATCTTGGCAATGAGAGCTAATTTATTAGCAGTCACTGCTATATTTTGTAATAATTTTGAGATATGAGCAGTATTTTATATATTGGAGATACGAGCAGAATATATATATATTCCGATATAAATATATCGGAAAAAAATAATGTTGCCGAGGAATAGAACTCGCGACCTTACAGTTACTAGTCGCGCCGTTTACCACTAATCTATGCCGCCGCTAAGAAATATAGGTCTTACTTCGTAAATAACCGTGGAAGAATTTAGGCCACACCAATGTGGGGATATTTAGGCCGAGGCTCGCACTTGAAGTTGGTAATAAGGTGTTCGAAAAACTACTCCGGTTCCCTCTTACGAAATACCTTTCTCTGTCACTCGCATTAGTATAATAATGTAAACGACAGAGAAAGTATTTTATAAATGAGAACCGGAGTAGTTTTTGGAACGCTTTGTTACTAACTTCAAGTGCCCCGGCCTAAATATCTCCACACTGGGACACCCCCCACCCCTCACCCTCAAAAGATTTTAACAAAAACGAATATCTTTGAAACAGGTGGCGTATAGTAGTGGTAAAGGGCACGGACTAGGAACCGTGAAGTGAGTTCTAATCCTTGATAACGACATTTTTTTTCTAATATTTTATTTAAATATTGTAACATTTTACACGCAGAAAAAAGTTGGAACAAAAATTAATACACTGTACAATAACATTGACGTAAAACATATTTATGTGGTATTTTAATAAATTAACGATAAAAGTATTATAAGACTTATAAAATTTATTAGTACATTTAAATTTACTAATATCTTGATGATTACAAAGTAATAATGATCCACATTAAGATTTTACGTCAGTGTTGTTGTAAAGTATAGTAATTGCTGTTCCAAATTTTTTCTATGTCTTATGAGGAATACTATAAATTCATACATGAAATTAAGTTAATGATTTTAAGATGCAAATTCTATTATTTCATTATCATTAAAAATTAATTAGACATACGTAATGCATTGTTATTGATGCACAATCTAAAATATACTAAATGCAATAATTTGTACTAATAATATAGATTTTATTTTATTTTTTCATAAGTGTAATATCAAAAAATAAAAAAGATATCAAAATATAACTGCTTTACTGCCCCCCTCTCCCCCCCCAAAAAAAAAAACTTTACTCAGGAAAATAATAACAGCAGTAACTAATAAACCTTTGGTTAAGTTAACATTTTGCAGAAGAATAAAAATATTCAGAAATTTACATGGATTCAGATAAATTTTAGCCAATTAAGCTAAAAGCTCATTAGTTCTCATCTTTCTTTTATATCCGTGGTAAAGTTCAAAAAGTAATTACTTACTCTGTTATACTTATTAAACAAGTTAAAAGCCAAAATAATTTTTTAAACTAATAAAATAATTGCCAATGTAAATCAGACATTCTGAAAAACATTGTGTTTATACCGGAATATTTTAACATTTTTTCTTTTAGCATGAATTTGTTATACATAATACAGACTGTGAAAAGTTCTAAAAACTGAAGAAAATGTACATATAATACAATTTAACAACTTTTATTTGGTTATATTTTTCTATGAATAAGTAAATTATCGAATATTTTTACTATTATCACATTATTAGATCATATATAATTGGTATCATATTTAACATATTATATCACCGTGGATATTAAACAGTAGTTTATTCTACTGCCCACACATATTTAATATTGATGAATAGTTCTTGTACTATGATTTTGCGTGGGATGACGAAATCTTTACATTGATGTAAAAATCAGAATATACTTTGCTACTTTGATGGAATATTGAAACTAAATTAAAATTAATTCTACTTAAATGTGTTCTATTACTATGGAACAAAGAATATTAATATTATTTATTTATGATTTTAACAACTAAGAAACAATGTTTAAGTTTATTCACTTAACAAAAATTTATTAGTAGTTACTATTATATTTTATAATAACTCAGAAGTGAGGTTATGTGTGCATTTATATTATTCATCATGACACAGTATTTAATAAAATATTAGAAAAAATATCTTTTTCTAGTAATATATCCCATTACCTCACAGTTATCACACGCTTTACCAATAAAAAATATTGTGATATTAAAATTTGAAATTTAATACTTCATGTTTAGATATCCCATAATAATAAAAACGCGAAAGAAACTAACGAAACTAATAAAATTATATGTCTATTTAAACTTTCAATCAATTTTCAAAGTTGAATTAATGATTCTTAACCAAGATATCACAGTCTAAAAGTAATTTCAGCATGAACTACAGTGACATTTAACTGAGGATTAAATGTTACTTCAATTAATTTTCCATTTATAAAGAAAGTTAACTTAAAAAATTATCATTAATTCAATATTAAAATAATAAGTGTATTATATCAACATATTTTAAATAATTAAACAAATTGCAAACATAAACGTATCAATAAAAATTAGTGCTTTACTCAAACAGAAGTCCAGCGTATCACCTTTGCAGACAATCTCCAAGAAGCCTTCTAACACTTTTTAACGTCTCAGCAACGTATAAATGTCCTTTGAAGTTGCGGAAACGTTACAGGAATATAATGGTTCTACACAAATAAAAAAGAAAATAATGAATTACGTTTATATTTTAATTTTTGTAGCTACAGAGAAAATGATATTAGCCTCTTTCGAAAACTAATCTTTTTCATTCAAAAAATCGCGACTATAACTCACAATTAATTCAAAATAAACAAAACGAAACATTTGGCGACCTTGATTAACTGAAACACTAAAAATAATCTGATAATATACACTAATTTACGTCTATACTTTACTTCTTTTAACGGATAATAACGGATAAGTAAAAGTTAAGACATTAATTCGTGCGTCGTTTTTAACGCGTAAATTCAACTAATTGTTTTAAGCAAATAATTTACTGGGAAAAAGTTTGTTTATTCGAAAATTGTATTACCTCTACAAAATGTATTGCCTCGAATTAAAAAAAATACTAATACACCGTTATTAATTCAAATAACTTTAAAACCTTCGACAACCTTCGACTAAAATTTCAGTCAGCCGGTGAGCCTGGCAAAGCTTGAGAAATAGGTGTTAACGCCGCCCTAGCGGTGGCGGGAATAAGCTCGAATTTAAATTTGAATTCATATGAAATTCTTATTCTTTCACATCGGTAACTTTACAAATAAAAATTAAAGTTGGAAAATATTGTAATCATTAACCATAATGATATTAAAAAATAATAATAATTGCTTATATAATAATTTAGTAATAGATTGATTACTTACTTGCTGTAATGAACAGAAACGATTTATTTCTTTCATCATTCTGCTTAGTTTTCAAAAGTTTGAATTTAATTAAAATTAAATACATGTTTTAGGTACCAGCGCAAGCATTTGTAAGGAGCTGTCAATATTTGTCATTGACATATTTTGTCAAAGAATTTCTCGGACCTCGAAAAATCAATTAATTAATTTAATGAACTATTAATAGTTTATTTATTTTACTAATAATTAGATTAATTATTAATTTAATTATTTAACTAATTTATTAACTAATTGAAATTTTAATTACTCATCTAATTTAGCAAGAAATATATACTTTCTAGAGTTAACTATACAAAATCAGAGGTTTTTAAATTCACATCATAATTATTGTTAACTATTAAATAAATATTTTATTTAAATTTTATAAGCCTGTACTTCACTGGAAATGTTAAGAATAAGCTCCTTTTAATGGACTAAAGTCCTAATAATTTAGGAATTATTCAGTTTAAAAGCATTGATGAATATCATAATTGAAATAAAAGTTTTAATATATAAAAATATTAATCTTTATTTACATTATAAATACTTAATATCTTCATTAAATATTTGGACAGTTTATTTTAAAAGTTTGGTGCAAACTTTTAAAAAATTTACATTGTTAAAAAAGGAACTTGCGTTACTTTCAAAATAAACGATACATTATTCAGTAAAAACTAAATTAATTAATTTGATCTTATTCTAATTTCATAATTATAACGGGTAATTAAGAAGTACATCCTGTCGCGCCAATTCAAGTAACATAGGATCGTCAAAGAATTTGTTAATAGATACGTCTTCAGTGAGACCTTTTCGACGTCTTGTCTTTAACATAAATTCTCTAGCTAAATGTGTGGCTGGCTGTGCCTCCAATGGTCTGATGGTAATGCTTTTGTCCAAAGGATCACCTGGGACAATCTGCCAGTGATGAAAGACTGATAGACCAAACGCTTGACCTTGTGTGTGAGTTCTCAAGTCAGTCTCAAAACCAAAACTATCAATAGCTGGAATGAATGCTTTTATTGTGTAAAGAGGGCTGCCAGGAACAGGAGCATCTTGTGTCACATGACCACGTCTTTTTGCCAATACAGTGTACACTGCAGACACACTGTCTGGCGGAGCTTGCACTTCGACAAAAAGATAAGGTTCCATCAATCGTGGAGTTGCCATTAAAAAGGCAGAATATGCTACTCGACGGGCTGTAGGAATGATTTGGCCACCTAAAAATTAATTTGCTTATTAATATACTATTGTCGACACACTTCTTTTTAAATAATACATCGAATTAATTTAATAATCAATTTATTAACTGGGATAATAATATATTTAATTCAATAATTATAAAATGTTAAATGAATGTTAAATATGAGAGTTAATTTACCACTTCGGTGAAGAGGTTCTTGAGAAATGACCGCATCAATAATTTTAAACTTCACATTTCTGATTGGCTCTTCGCAAAGAGGACCTTCGCGAGTTCCCCACTGAAAACCTAAAACGATGGAATCTTTTGCGCTGTTCAATAATGTTTTATTAACTTCGGACGGCAAAGTATCGTCCACGAGAATATTGGGCCCTGTCGCGTCTGGTCCAAAAGCCCAAATACTTCTTGCAGCCAGTAAATCCCATTCGTATTTTGTTTCGAAAAACTCTCCCAATTTCTTCCTATAAATCGTTACATTAGTTAAGTATAATCTTAATTTTGTTAATACTGATAAAATAACTTTGATTACATTAAAACATAAAAAACGTACTTGTTCCAAGTAATTTTTACATTTTCTGCTTCAATATCCTCAGCCAATCCCCTTTCTAGAGGCTCGGCTATCATTGTTAATTTATTTCTTTTATTTGGCGTCTCTGCGAAACACTTCAGTGAACTCGTTTCAACAACAGTCTCCGCAAACGCGACTACAGGATCTGCAACTTTGATATCAATTTCGGAATACATCCTCCTTAAATCATGCATTGCACAATCAAGATAAAGTTCTCCTGTTCCTAGTACTACGTGTTCTCCACTTTCTTCCACTCGCGTTGACAATAGTGGATAACTTTTGTTAACCTTTCTCAAACCATCCAACATCTTAGGTAATTCTGAAGGATTAACTGGTTCAACAGCAATTTTAATGACACTCTGCGTATTAAATTTCAAAGGTCTGAAGATGTACAAATCGTCCGAGTTACCAAGATCGGTAATAGTGCTCGTTTTGACTATACATCTGTCAATTCCTTCGATCATAACCCAATTTCCTGCAGCAACTCGACTCACTTCGATAGAATATCTTGCTTCACTAATCCACAATCGGCCGACAGACAAAATTCTAGAATCTTCTTCGTCTGTACGAGAATAAGCCTCGCCTAATACTCGAACACGCTGTCCTGCTTCCAAAGTCCCTGACATCACTCGTCCGAAAACGACAAAAAGGGTGCAGTCTTCAGTTGGATAATTTTTTGTACTGTGAATCATTAGTCTTCCCTAAAAAATTAAATTATATTCGTAAAAACATTAAAAAATTATTCTTATTTAATTAATTAACATAAATTTCATAAAGTTATTTGAAAATATTTTTTTTAACATTGTTCTTTATAACACAAAAGTCTTCACATTTATTAACAA
Organism: Leptoteleia sp. ZL-2020; assembly: GCA_022817305.1. Lineage (NCBI taxonomy): Eukaryota > Metazoa > Arthropoda > Insecta > Hymenoptera > Scelionidae > Leptoteleia > Leptoteleia sp. ZL-2020. Next base: position 20,713 of record JABFPN010001412.1, on the reverse strand, counting down.
AGCACAGAATTTATATATAAAAATGTTATAAATTGCACTTACATTTGGATCACATTTAATCATATCTTGTGCCAATTCCGAATCTGTTGGGCCTGTATAAATGTGTTGTATTTTTGCTTCTGCATGATCTTGTGGGCTTGGAATATGGTGTACACACATATCTACTAAACCGCACATATCTCTAAAAAATCTAGTGCATACTAAACGAAGCAGAGGTCTTATATTCATTTTCATTTCCTCTGAGTTTAACCTTATACCCAACTGGTCAAGAACTGCAATTAGAAAATTTTATTTTAATTTTTTGTTTTAATTATTTTAAAATAAATCAAATTAATGCCAGACGAAAGATGGCTTTATTGTTCACATGACGAAAACAATAATAATTATATAAATAAAATCATATAATAAATATTTACTAACCATCCGGTAAAGTAGTATCAACATCTCCTACAACTTGCGCAAATATTTTGTACAGAGGCTCTAGAATGAACTCAATGAAACTTCTTTGTGCAGTATTATGCGGTGGCTTTTTTGTGAACTTTCTTGTCTTATTATTGAAATATACATCACCCCAAAGCCACCTTGAAAATTCCTCTGCATTTATTTCGGGATGATCCCTAGCATACAAAGCTGCAAAAGATTTTAGTGTGAAACACACATTATATTCAGAGCTAGCAAAACATACATTGCCAAGTGCCGGAGACACAACTGTTGCGGTATCACTGTCAGAATAAAGAGCAATAAGACTGTTTATTTCCTCTATAATATGTCTTAATTTATAATAGGCATCTTGTGGTGGTAATTTCAACTCCAAAATCAATCGGTCGATCTTGTTAATGCAAACAGTTATTGCCAGTTTTTCTTGAATTGCGTGTTTCAAAAGTCTATCCGTGTTCAGCATGACTCCCTCTGCTGCATCTACCATTAAGACAGCGCCATCTGATAAACGAATTGCCGCCGTGGCTTCATCAGAAAAATTGACATGACCTGGAGTGTCAAAGATATTCATCAAATAGGACTTTGATTTGACATCTTGCAGAAGGAGAGTCACCGGAGTAGCTTTAGTGGAAACTCCACGTTGTTGTTCAGTAAAAAGTGTATCTGTGTATCTGAGAAAGTATTTAAATATTTATTTGCCATTCCATTATTATATTTCTATATAAAATAAATTAACTTCAATGCTTATCATACCTCAATGGTTTTTCATCTGTGATTGAATGCATGTAAGGATGTGTTTGTCTTATAAGACAATCTACAAGGGTTGTTTTTCCATGATGTAAATGACCTAATAACACAACATTGCGAATAAGATGTGGCGTATCCATCATATCTGCAAGAAATTCAACATTGTAAGTTGTATCAGGAAGTTCTTGTTGTTTCACTTGAAATTTGGATTTTTTAACTGGAGCAACTAAAGGCTTGTCTAAAGGCTGAGCATCTTCTTCTTGCACCAATATTTCAACCTATTAAACAAACAAAATTATATACTTCTATATCAAAATATTTATTTGGTAAATGATAACTTTAACATTTGTTAATAATTTCAAATCTTTCTTTTTGCCCTTTAATTTTTGGAGAACAGGAAAAAAATAAATAAATAACTCAGCTATGTAATGATTGATGTTTCAACCTTTATCATAGTCATTCTCAAAATATTGTAACAGATGTTTAAGCATATTTTGTAGATAATTTATATAAGTTAAAAAAAGTATAAAATCAATTTTAAATTTTTACATAAATAAAATTACATTACATTTCAATTATAACATTAATTAACTATATTCTTATTTGAAATCATAAACTCTAGATTACGCCTGTGAATATAACTTACTTCAGGACCATATATTTCGGAAGCACTCGGATAATATCTTTTATCTTCGTGTAAAACTACTGCCATAGGTCCTTGATCACCCTGCTCTTTGCTTTCATCTTTATCTTCTTCCATATCTTCATCAGATCTATCTCTATCTTCTCCATCATCTCCTATATTTCTATAATCATTTTCATCCTCTGAATTTGAGCCCAGGTCTGGTCCAATATAATTACCAAATTCATCATAAAGTTCAGCGTCCATATTTAGGGTTTACTCTAAATTATTATTATATTATATTAATAATTAGAAGCGAAGTGAAGATCGTAATACCACTTGAGGCATAATTAAACAGAAACAGAAAGAGTTCAGTATTTTCGCTCTCTTTCTATGGATGGTACATTTATTTAGCTGCCTCATGCAATCTATCTATTACTATCTCTATTTCTGTATTAAAAATTAATAGTGTAACGTATCACTAAATTGACGCAACCACAAGTTATTCGAACAAATGAAATAAAGTTTGTAATCATAATTGTACGCGATATGCTTCCTTATTTTCTTCAAAAATCACTCTAACCTTAATTTTTCATCTTTAATTTATCTACAAGTTCACTCTTTTACTTGTAAATTTACTAAAATAAATTGTTGTAATTAGCTTAAAATATTTTTAATGAAGAAAAAACTAATAAATACCTTTTTTTATTACTCTTAAACAGAATAAATGATAAAACGACGCCAATTTTTGTTCGCAAAGTATAATGACGTTTCCGACACTGTAACAACTCCCCAAGTAGGGTGAAAGTACTGTAAAATATTATTCAATTATTTAATCCCACCATTTACAAGTTCAATCACACACTCTGACAATTAGATTGAATTAAATATCGTCCAAAGAACAGCACGAGGAGGTAATCAATTGTACCGTACTCCGCAGATCCTAGGGTTTTGCCGCATCACGTGACGCTTTGGGTTTTATTGGTGCGTGCACTGGGTGCATGCACCGTGCGTTCCTAAAGTATGATAGGTAAAAATTCAAATGTTGTTCTTGCAATATTTTTCTGTAATAACAATCTTATTTATATTTTATTAAAAACAATAAAAATTAAGTACATTCTTATATTTGTACATTGAATTAATAATAAATATATATTATTTATATTACGTATTTGTCAACAAACTCTTAAATTAATTTCTTAAGTTGGTATTTTTGCTGTCACATAACCAAACCCATAACTGTATGTACTTGGACGAATTTGTCAATGAAAAATAATTTATATATTTGTTAATAAAATAAGTGAAATTTGTATACACGATGAATATTTTAAGTGGGCAATATTTAAGAATATTCACACAGTCATTAAAAAATTCAAATATATTGTGTGGGTTGGAGCGATCTTATTGTTTTAAAAGTGCATATTCTTTAGACAAATTATATCCGAAGAGTAGTTTAAAATTATTCACACCTCAATTTGTAAGTATTATAAGTATTTAAAATATTATAATTAATATTTTTCTAATAAGTTATTATTATTTATCATTAAGTAATATAATATTTACTTTTTTTTACGAATACATACAAAATGTATCTGTAACATATATATCCTATAAGAATAAACATACATACGTAATGATTTATGTAATAAAATTAAAAATATGGTTTTAATACCTTTATTATTTTTATTATAGACTCCTGAAAACTCTGATAAATTTTCTGGATATATACCAATGGAAGATTTAGAAATTACATATAGTACAAGCAGTGGTCCTGGAGGACAGAATGTCAACAGAGTCAATACCAAAGTTGATTTGAGGTTTCAGGTAGAAAAAGTAACCTGGCTGTCAGAAAAAACTAAACAGAAACTTATTGAACAGGTTTGTACAATCAATATTTTAAAAATGTACTTAGAACTATAATGACTAAATAATAAAAATTTAATAAATAAACTACAATTATATAGTGTCAAGATAAACTAATCAGGTATATTGATGGTTTATAATCAATAAATAATAAACACATCAATTTTTATTGAAATATATAATGCTCTTTCCTCCACTATTAATTAATAAATATATTATACATTAGTTCAAAGTTTTTTTATTTTCTATACATATATTAATATATACTTATGATAAAACAGAAATAAGCCTGATTTCTTTTTATTATATGTCAGGATAATTCATTAATAATTGTTTCCAGAATAAAACGAGAATGGCAAAGAGTGGTTATTTTGTAATAAAATCAGATATAACAAGGTCTCAGCAAATGAATTTAGCTCATGCTTTAGAAAAATTAAGAACATTTATCAAAAATGTTGAAAATTCAGAACCAAAGCCTATTTCTGAAGAAACTGTGGAAGAATTGCGAAAACGTCAAATGAAAGCTGCCAGGGAAAGATTGCTTGTTAAAAGAACAAAATCTCATGTTAAACAAGAGCGTCAATCTATAAAACCTCAAGATATTCTGTAATAATAATATTTTTATTCTGTATATAAAAAATAAAAATGTACTTGAAAAAGGCGTTTTTTTAATATTTTGTGATCGATACTCTAATATTTGATCAAATTCTTAGGGTAAGGTTAGAAGAACTTGATTTCCATAGCAACGCAAGTAATCAAAAATGTAAACACAAGTAATGGCATAGCTGCGTCTATCTCTTTTGTTGATTATTTCTAATTATTAATCATCTTTACAATGTCATTCAGAGAATTGAGAAGTATGTATCTTTTAATTTTATATTATATTATATGTAAATAGAAAGATTGATTTTATTTGAAATTATATAAATACTTTATATAACCTATTAACTACTTGTGAAATGCTTCCAAGTAAATTTTATATAAAATTCATTATTGCCTAAAACTTTTGACACTTAATATAATACTAAAAATTTTTTAGGTACAATTTTTTATGTGAATTAACTTTAATTTGCGGATAGAATATATTTGCATAGAATGCAAATTTTTATCTGTAAATTTGTTTCAATTTAGTGTCAGTTAAATGGCAAAAAATGTATTTTTATTTATTTCAACTATTGTTGTTTCCAATTACCTACATGACATAAAATTCAAGATTGTGTAAGAAACAAACTTGATATTACATATTTTATATATATTAACTCAGCAAGTTTCAACTTCAAGCATTTTCCTATCTGGGTATTTAATAGCAATGATAGTACTTTTCAATGTTAAATCTGTATGTTTATGTAACACATGTAAATTTCATGTCTGCTAAAAAATTGGACATAACAATATCCTACATTACACACCCTGATCAGAACTCAAGTAATTTTTATTAGGGTAATTGATTGTATTGTATTTAAAGCATTTTGTGCAATAAAGTTTTGCAATTAATTTAACATTATTTTCAGACTTTACAGAAATCATGAGAATTCTTGGCTATCCTCGCATGATTTCATTAACTAATTTTCGTAATCCCAATTTTCCTCTTGTTGCTGAAATTCTTATATGGTTAGTTCAAAGATTTGATGCAGATGCTGACATTCCTACTGAACATGCCACAGAACATGATCGTATTATATTAATTCGAAGTGTTGCAGAATTCATGGTATTGTATTTAAATATTAAATTAAAAAAAAAATGAAAAAATAAACACTTTAAACTTACTATAATTAAGAATACTATAATATTGTACACTTATAGAAATCTCTTTAAAAATATATAAGTATTTACTATTAATAATAAACAAATTTACTAACTTTTTGACATTGAATCTAAAATCACATTCACTTGTTAATCATATTAAAAGATTTCAATAAATGACTGATTTTATATAAATTATCAAAAGGCTTTAAAAACGAACATAAAACTCAACACGAAGAAATTGTACCAAGCGGACGGATATGCAGTGCAGGAATTATTAAAAATTTCAACTTTATTATATGAAGCTCAAAAGAAGAGCACAAGAAGCAACGAAATATCTTTTCAGCCAGAAGGCCGTGAAATTTCAAATACAGAAATCAACGACCGCATCAGTGAATTAAAGTCGACGAGGCAGTTAGTGAGCCAGCTTACAGTCACTGGCGCGACGCTTTTTGACCTGCTCGGTCGTGAGGTGGAACTTCGAGAAATTCGTAATTCCAAAGTCGCGCGTCAGTTTGATACGTCGGAAATCGAAGTAGCGTTAAAGGAAGCCGTCGAAAATACGAGGAAAGAAATTGAGGATACCAAGAAACAGATAGAAAATGTTAAAGTGAGTTTCATCTTCAATAAAGAGAGTAATCACAAATTCCAAATCCATCTAGGACAAAATCCTGCACCAATTTGCAACAGTCCATAAATATTTCAAGAGTCGGAATAAATTTGAATTTAAATTAATCTGAAAGAGAAATAAATAAGTCAATGTATTTGTATGTATTAATGAATTATACATATAAGGGCAGAAGTATAAATATATATATATATATATATATATATATATATATATATATTGATATAATAATAATAACAATAATACTGGAATATCTAGTAAAGAAGTCATCTACTTAATTTTAATACATTTTTTTCTAGTCTGTCGACAAATACTGTAATAAAAAGTACTTTAACTTCTATTAATTTGATAATTCATTTATAATTTATACGCAGTAATTATTTACAAACAGTATATTTGAGCACCCAATCAAATTTAATATGATTAATTCACTTGCACTAATTAAAATGTAAACTTAATTAAATTCAAATGAAACTAAATTATTGATGAAATGTTCATTTAGGAAAGTGAGCAAAGCTTGGATGTAAGAATAGAGAGACGTCGAAATGAGCTTGATAGAAATCAGAAAAGGTTACAAACTTTACGAAAAGTCAGGCCAGCTTTTATGGAGGAGTTTGAGAAGCTTGAAGTCGAGTTGAGGGCACTTTACGATGATTACTTACAAAAGTTTCGCTACCTCGCATATTTGGAACACCTCCACGAGGATGCAGCAAAAGCGGAACAGGAGCGTTTTGAAAAGAGGTGCAGTAAACAACGCATTTTAAATACTAATTTCGTCGAAGCAATCTGAACCTTTTTTGTTTTCACTTTATTGTTACAGGCAAGCTGCTACAAAACAACAGTTGGAGCAACTCAAAGCAGAGGACTTGAGCTTTGAAAGCATGATGGAAGAAAACGGTTCTATTTTCAATATGAATATTCTTAATACCCCAGCTTTAGAGAAGAAAAAATTAGAAAAGGAAACTCAAGGTAAAATTTCATTTCTTTTTATCTTTTCACTTATTAGTAGCTACTATAGTTTATAATAACTCTCTAATATAATTTACATAATATAATAAAAAACACAATTTTATTGTTTTTTTTTTCTTTCAGAAATAGGAAAAACGTCCAGAATGGACATGTCACAACGACGTATTTATGGAAGCATGTCGGGTCGTCAACGCATCGATCGAAATGACAGTGGCGAATCTTTAGATAGCGACACGGATTTACTGATTGATGGTGAGGATGATGAAGACGATGACGATGACGATGACGATGACAACGACGATTTGCTCATAAACAGTTCTTCTAAACCAAATACCTTTGAAACAAAAGCTGGTCCAGAAAAACGCGCGGTCAGCAAAGCAGATAATTTCGATGAAGATTTCTAATATTTTAAATATATAATTTTAGTAATGTTGCGTTTCCTTTATAAATAGTGAACATTTTAAATAATAATGTATTGAGTATTTAACTTTTACTTTGTTTAATAATAATAAAATTAAGTCCACCCACAATACATTAATAATTTCAATATTTGTATAAAATACAATATCGTTTTATGGTTTATAATGTTACTACAATAAATCTTATTCGACTTAATATTTTCTATTAAAATGATCTTTTATTACATATTCTTTCAATTTCAAAATAATATATATGTAATAAGAATTAAGGAAGATCATTTTTAGTGAATATAATCAAATATTTGTTTATATATATGTTTCGAAATTTGTTGTTATATTGTAAAGCATTTGAATAAAACAATACTTGGTTTTAATATTAAAATAAGTTTTAAAGAATGAAAACACTTTTATTTTCATTATTGATTGAAATTCCACATAAGAATACATAATCCTGTTAGTGCTATTGTAAATTCTACCAGAATTAAAGAAATCTGTCTTGATATCAGAAAATTATTTAGTGGCGAGGATTAAGTACATCTTACTATTTTATACACATTGCATTTGTCTTTAAATTCGGATTGTACATAAAACCAAACTTTGCAATAAAAATATTCAAAAATAGAAGGATTCCCCGATCACAATTGAGTCACTTTTTGCAAGATTGTTCGTCGAATATTATACGATCACACACGTGATTTAAACAATCATCACCTCATATCAATCAAAAAACACATAATTTTTTGCTTAGCGCGAGAAATAATTTTAGCTACCTATTCAAACAATATTCGCTCGTCGAACGTAAAAAATTACAAAATTTATAAAATACGTTAAATGACTCCTTCTATGCACATACTTGAGGTTTGAATCAAATTTCTCATTGTAGACAATTCGATTCTAGACTAGTCATTTGTATCTTTCTCATCGTTGTACCATAATTGAATATCAATTGTACGAAATTACAGCCAAAACATCATGTAATAATTTTTCATTCTTCCTCTATCAAAATGCATCTAAGTTTCATAATTACTATGATACATACTATGTTACACAGATAGTAATATCTAAAATTACAAGCTATGGATATGCGTGACAATTCAATTCCGGGTTTATATATCCGGTCCAATTGAAACAATAATATCATGGAAACGAGATAACTACAAATGTCTTAGACCACAATTTAGGCTCCAAGAACTTACGTTAGTTTACAACTTTCCGCAACTTCTGCGTGTAAAATAAACCATAGATTAACCATTTTTAGTGCATTTCCAACATTTAAATTGTTGCATTTATTATTATATGCGCGTCCATCTGTGTGATGATGTAAATTGCAAACAATTCTTATTTTATAAATACACTTAGTCATGATCGGCAGCACAATCTAACAAATAAAATATTTGACTATTATATAACCTAACGTGCAACACGCTTTGTACAATTTGTAACTTTGCAGTTGTAAATTTGAGCCAAATGGAAATAAATTATCTGTTAGATCCTGCTCGTATTATTCTATTGTATTCACCTTAATTAGTTCATTATAATGATATAAATAAACGTTATCTTCCAATAATTTTTTTACTTGAAATAAAAAACTAATTAATTGATGAAATAGAATATACATGATCAGTCACATTTTTATACATTTTATAACTTGTTGATTATGTATACAACTATATATTATATTTTTAAATGCACATTCGTATTGAAGCGATTAACAAATCATTACAGGTATATAAAACTATGAAGGAGCACCAGAGCGCACTACACGAGCGCCATAAAAATTTGTCCCCGGCTCTTAGAAACGCCGCGGGGAATTCATAACTTCCTCCCTTTGGTTTCGTTCCGTAGAAAAATATTATTCACGATGCACGTCGTTATATGCAGGTTATTTACTATTAAGCGAACATCTCAACGCCACGCAAAGTTTCCCCTATACATTTTAAGTAAAAAGTTCTCGCAGCGAAAGTTTCGTTCTTAAAAAAGTAAAGGAATTTTTCACGATATTTAAGTTAGTCTTCAACTCATGTCGAAAAATGCTCTTCGGTACGGTTCGCCGAGGTAAAACTTAACTGTATATAGTTCTTTATATAAAACGATGATATTATATTAGTACTTAACAATCACGAAAAATCATACTTTTTAACTAAATATAAAATAAACAAAACTTTTGTCAAATTAGCATTGTTTAAGAAATTAAATGAATTGACTTGTATAATTTAAGATAAAAAATCCGTGACTCCAATTTTTAATAATTATTAAAAACATTAAGAAGTCTTTTTTTTTTAATTTTTTTCTACTTGTAAGTTGTATACATGAATATAATAATAACAAAAATGAAAATCTAAACTATAAGTATGACAGCACTGTCTGATATATATGTATCAATTTGACAGATTTGAATATATTTGAATCAGAGGAAATAAAATTTATAAGTATATGTAGTTGATTCAAGTATGATCTCTATTTAAAGTATCGCTGTATACAAATATAAGAGACAACATTATTTCTTTGTAAAATATAGTTTAATATCATGGTTTGAAACTTTTTTCTGTTTTTATTTACAACTGACCAACATCTGAAACTAATTTACAGTTTAATATAACATTTGTTAAAGCTCTTTGTGCTAATGTAATCAAATAATATCTTACCACGGAATAATTTGATAAATAAAATATGATAAAAAAATATATCAACAGGAATATAATAAATGTTTTTAATTCATTAAAATTTCTAATATAAATTAAAACGATTAAGATCGTATTATCTTGTTACTCTCAGGTAAATTTTACTACTCCAGATTTTATTTCTTATTATTTTGTTGTCATTTATTTGTTAGTTTTGTAGTATTTATATTATCATTATTTCTATGTAGTTTTTTATAAAAATTATGATTTCTTAAAATTTTTTTAATATAAAAAAGAATGTTAAATCGAACTTTCTAAATAATTAGCCTTAAATAATTTACACTTAATATGAATGAACTGAAATAATTTTGTGCACTGTTATAACGATATTTTAATAATAATACTAATAAATATGAAATTTATTAGTTAGTAAGAGGTAAAAGATATATTATGGATACTTTGGAAAAATAACAATGTCAAACCATAGCAATATATTAAGATAATCTTTAACTTCGATATAATGTATAAGTTTATTTAGCAAAGTGACCAACAACATGCATTTATGTTATTCACTGAAAAAAAAGTCATTAAGAATTACTGTGCTGGAATCTTAATGCGCAACCGCGTGTACAGTATAGGAAAAATTGCCATGCCAGCATACTAAAAATTACCGTATTTTCAAATATTTTGGTGTCTTATACCATAATTCTTACTGTGTTGACACGGTAATTTTTCCTATATTGTATACACAGCTGTGCTTTAAGATTCTAGCACAGTAATTCTTAATGACTTTTCAGTGTTCCAAATAAATAAAAATAATTTGAAATATTAATGAACCACATAAAAATATTGTTTTATATACAATATTGAATTAAAATATAATTGTCAAATATTTTCAGTTCTCTTTACAAAATTATTAATATTTCAATTATTCAAATGGACTTATGACGGATTATTTAATTGTCTAAAAAATAAATTCTTAATATTTGTATTCAGTTACTTATAACCGATATAGAATGTCTTAAAAATAATAGAAAAATATAAGACTATGAGATAGATGAAAAGAATATTTGTTCTACAAATAGTATTTTACATTTATTCAGCGCTTTATACGTAATGAAGAAATATAAGTAATTTTGATAAAATTTCTTCTGTATTATAAAGCTTCATATATTATACGTTATATAACACTTACAACAAAATGAATTACTGATTGTTGAATTTATATTTGTACTTGTCAAAATTTAATTACTTTTAATTAATTTAATTAATTTTAAGTAATTAATATCGATTGATTTTATATGAACATACTCTGTTGTAATAAATTATAATATTTTGAAGATTATTTACACAACGTGAGCTTAAATAGTCAACAAAATATTCACTGTAAGCAATAATAAAATATTAAATTTATGCACATTTTCAAATTATTCGTACAGAAGTAACAATCTCAACTGCTTTTAATTATTGCTTCTTCACATCAATATTTATATTTTCAATTTTTAATTAAGATCACAGAAGTATATTAATTATTTTATAATTGAAGAATTATTTATTTTAAGAAAAACTCAAATTAATATTTGCTTAATTAATGTAAGGGCTGATAAAGTCATAATAAATTTCTCAAAGTTTTAACCCCGTACATTTTTTATCACGCAGAGAAAAATATCAGCCCATTTTACTAGACACTTTAATACATTAGGAATAAACATATTCTTCTCGAATAATATCATACAGTTAAGTAAAAATTTGCGCAGAAAAGCTACTGTGCAATAATATTGCGTGTACAGTTTTACTGTACCAAAGTGTAATACTTTTACTAAACTAATTTATAATACTGCGAAAATGACTAATTCTACATTTATTAAATACAAAATAATCTAATAAAATGGCTACTTAAATATTTCTCGGCGCATTGACTTCTTTCCTATTTAAGGAACCAACAAAGAAAAGACAAAACAGAACTTAGGGCCCGTTGTAATAATTGTAAAAGTAAGTCTTCGCAATCTTAGCAGTGCCTATCAAGTAATCATCTTGTAATCTTAAGTCATCGTCGTAAAGTTGACGCTACCTAATGATTTTGTCGTGCGAGCCGATTTTCGGCTTGGGCGATTGCGGCTTAAGTTCAAGAGCTGGCAGGGAACACTTGGAGTCGAGTATCTGCCACGTGTTCTCCACGTTCTCGGCCAGGCGTTCCAAATATTTGTACGCGGTACGATCGACGACCGACTGAGTCTTGATGCAATCGTCGCCGCCGAACTCGCAGACCCGATAATGGTGCAAAATCGCCGCCTCGGACGGCACGTTGACCGTACCATGGCCAGGAATGAATTCCCATATGAAATGGTTGCCCGCTTCGATGACGTTGCTCGGCTTGCAGATGTACTTCGATCGATGTTTATGCGGATGCAGTTTCGTACGACGACGGGTTTTACGTAACGTTATCAGGCCCGCTTCTGTGGCACGACGGCTCGTTGACACGTACGGATCATCCGGCCATTGCAGATAAAAAAATGCATTTTGAAATGAAAAGGCCCCGGTGGTTTTCATGTTTATTCGTGCGGCCATCCAACTATCAACATTTTTAAAGATATCAATTTAGTATTATATCAACAGTTAATGTAAAAGTACATTAGTAAAGTCGTGCAAACGGTTTTAATATATATTTTTACCAATTTTTACCAAGAATAATCATTAATAGTTGAGAGAAATAATGGTCTTTATTAGTCTGTTTAATTCAATCTGACAGTTACAGTTTTTACATAAAATAATAATAAATCTGACGTAGAAATAGTTATTGTATATTTAATTGGTTGTATTAAATATGTAACTGTTATGAACCCTTTTATCAGTGTTTATATATGTACATATAATTTACTTAATATTATATTTAAAATAATAAATTTGCCTAAACTTTTCTTTAAGTATACAATTAATTTGAATGATTTAAGGCTCGAGTAACGAGGTAATAAGAACAAAACGAAAACCGTACTCCACGCTACATTATCATTCTTTTTCGTAAAATCATCATATTTCAACATTATTAGATACTTTGCCCGCGATGCCCGCGTCGACGACACGGTGTTTCAATTAAAAGAGAGTTTATGTGACGTTTGCGCGTCTTTTATAAAGTGTCAAATATCTGGTTGATAAACATTTTTAATTAAAAGTTTAATTAAAGCAATAAGCGCGACTATGCTGTGCGTAATTAAAGATATCCAAGTGGGACAGGACGACGGGTCGAAATACACTCACTTGATTAAATCTAACATGGTATCCTCGTGTTTTGGTATGATAAATTCGTCGAGATCCAAAAGAGCGACGTATTCGAAAGAGTACATGGATCGATAAAGGCAATCGTTGAGGGCAGCGAAAAGTCCCTCGGTGCGAATTTCAAGCTGCGATACCATGTCTAAATGATGCCAAGGAAGCAGAGTAACGACTCCTTTGTTCACGTAATGTCTGAGTGCACATCCGGCTTCTGTGCCGACGGTGTCGTTATACAATGTCACATGCGTCGCGCCCAGAACTCTATGCAATTCTATAAATTCTATCAATTGTAAAACCTGCAATTTTAATACATTATCTTAACGTTTAATCCTTCTCCTTATTCAATTAAATTGTTATTCTCTGGTAACAACGAATAACCCAGCCAATGATGAATTCAGTGTGTTAATAATTTAAAGATAAATGAATGCATTTCGATGGCTCTTAAGAAGACAGCGAAATTTCGCTTCGCCGTTGCAAAGTTTCGCGAAAAAGGCGAGCTTTCAAACTCCTCTTGAATCAGACGATATTTGTTAACAATTTCTGTAAAAAGCGATACTTCTGCGAATATTGAGAAAGCGATGCCTCTGATGTCGGTTGAGAGTTAATTATTTAGGTACCTGCAATGTTGTTCTTTGTGTGAACACTTCTTACTCTGTTATACAATTCAATTGTTTAGAATCAATTGAAAAATATTATGGACAAATCTCTGAACGAATCTGTTTAAGTACTTTGTATTGTTAATAATAATTAATTATTTACATCCTAAATATCTCTAATTCATTTTACAATTTAATTGTTTTTTAAGCTGAAAATAAATGTTATCAATGTTTGTTTTATGCAAAACAAATATAATATCATTGATTACATATTACTTCTTATCATCACTTTTTATACTATATACCACTATTGACAAAATCATTATTTGCAACAATATTTTGAACGAAATTTTGAGATGAGTTGCAGTGTCTTTAAGAACCATCGATTTATACACAAGTTATTCACGAAAGCGGGTATAAAAATTAGAACGATGTAAGTGTCGAAATTTAAATTTGGCTAAAAAAACTATCATCAATGTCTGGCCTGGGAATAATTTGTTCTTAGTATGTAAGCATAAAAAAAGCACGAGATAAAATATATACACGGTTCATATAGATTGAATACATATAACCCGTACATGAATTATGTATATATTCACAGAATATATTGAACAAACTCCAAATATGATTGAAAGCATTCTTTTAATAATGTAATCTTAAAAAAATGCAGTACGGTGACAAATTAAATAATTATAATTTGCGGTGTATTAATAATTTCTTAGCTTTTACTTTACTTCCAAATACATAAAGGTAATTATTTTTTAATGCTGCATTCTTTCGAAACACTTCATTATACAAAAGCATTAATTCTCATACATAAAATCTCGCCACTTATAATTACGTAATTATTTGTTACCACTGATTAGTTTACGTGCCCGCATAGAAAAGGAAAGAAGAGTATAAATTGTACCCACCTTATTATAATCGTAATGCAAAGGCTTAACACAGATACCCAAAGGTTGCTTTTCTTTAGGCCTCATTTCTGGCCGATTCTGCACGAGAATTCGATTAGTTGGTGTAGCACGGAGCCTCGCTACTATACTAACTGTTTCCGGAACATTTTCCGGGGTTGGAGGTTTCTTGGGTAGAGGACATATAACAAAACACGCACTATATTTTAAATTCCAGTTTTCCCTAATAACCTGAAATTAAGTAAAAGTACAAATAAATATTAATTTGTATTCAAATGTGGAAGTACTTTCATTTGAACTTTCAGGCAAAAGACGTACAATTATTTCCTTTATCATTATTGCACTTCAATTATAAAAATATTAATAGATGTATTATAAATTTCACTATGCCGTGCCAAAATAAATATTAATAAATCTTAAATTCTTTTGAATATTAATTTATTAAAATTTCTGAGATTAATTTATTACCAACTTTTCACTCCCAACTTCAATCTCGGTAGAAAAGATTACGACTCATGAAAAAGCAAACGAGAGTCTAAAAATGTTGACCCTTTAGCCCCGTTTTGAATTCAAAGTATTAAAGATGCCGGGAACGAAGGTTGAATAATTAGTTGTGTAAGTTGCAAGTAAATTATTACGTTCCCCGAACGTTGAATGTTTTAATTGCACGTACACGCAACGAGACAATTGATCTTCCCAAAGATCTACTCTTCTGAATAAGACGTTTACTCTAGAACTATTGTAATGGAATTACAAATTCAGTTCGTTTTAATTTTAATATTCAAATCAGAGCAGTACGTTTTCGCGAAATACTTTTATACAAAATGCACAATTTTGCAATGATAAAGTTTGGCTTAGGAAATTTAGATGTGGTGAATTCAGTGATTACTCGAATTACCTTAATCTTAGCAGAAACCGTGACGGAAACTGTGATATTATTATTACTTGGAGATGGGTACCACAGTCTACACCAAACATGCTCAGGGCCCCTCATTTTCGTCGCAGCAATGACGCGCACTAATCCATAATTTGTTCGACTAACAGAACCTCCACCGCCAACTCTGTCGTCAAAGTACGCGGAATAGACAAAGAACTTGAACCTGTATAAAGCAGATGGTTCGTTGAATAAACGTATTTATTTTCTCCTTTTGATTATTAAATCGATACTTTTACAATAATATAAATTTAAATACACGTAGAAAATATGTTAATTCATTAGTTTCAATTTAAATCAAATAATAATGAAAATTAAAATGAAGGAATGTACTACTTACATGATTATTTACGCTAAAAGCTCTATTTAAAGTGAAATATGTCTAGTGATATTAAAAATCCAAGAAACGTAAATGAATATATGTAAGTATTATATAAGTATTTCTTTGTAATAAATATGCTATTCCAAGATTCTTGATCAAAATTCATTTGTTTGGTTTAAAAATGTAACCATGTATGTTTCTTAAATTTTCACACATGGTTGTATGGTCACACATATTTTCCACAATTTAATACATGGTCACGTGTTTGTTGTTAAAATATATATCGCACTGAGAAAAATGTGTAGGAAAAGTTACGAAAGTTTTCAACAAATAAGTTTTATCATACTGATTTACGTATATATTTATATAAATGTAGAAAATATTTAGCTCAGTTTATCTCTTAAAAAAATAATCTACATATTCTTTTTCCTAAATTAACAGGAAAAGTTGAACCTTATCAGCTTGATGAGGTTCATCTTCTGTACACTACAGTAATTTTTCATTACAACTGTTATTACTTATATCGCTTGATCGTAACAGTATTTCTTTTAATATAGAGAAGATTATAATACACCTTTAAGTTATATATATGACGTCATACATTTAGAATATATTACTGCAATTATTCACTTTGCATTGCTAAGTGCTGTTATAATTTCACAACAAAACTGTTTCAACGAATATTAAAAGTTACACAAATATTAAATAAATGTTGTAATGCTGTTCAGTACAGAATATCTTTGAATATAATAAATTTCATTGCGTCTCTTGAAGAATAGTCAAGTTGGAAAAAAGAAATTTCTCCTCTGGCTCTTTGCTAAATCCTTCTTCAAAGAACACGACAACGCATTTTTGCGCTGAAATAAACGTAATAAAATGTAAGGTAAAGATATTATAAGAATGTTTCTGTATATAAGTATAGAAGTAGAATGGCACGTGTTTAATCAACAAAATTGTTTTATGCAAAAAATAACAATTGATCGAAATCAGTCTTATCTTGCAATCTACAGAAAAAGAGATAAAAAGTCAACTAAATTGCTTTCTCTTTAAATAAACTTCCTTTACCTCTCGAGAGCTATAGCATAATAAGTAAAAATGTAGAGAGAAAAGTAGGGTACGAAATGAAATTGTAAATTTTAAATTCCTTTTTTCTCTTTCTAAAGGTGCCTTTGCTTCTTAAAACAGTAATATTTATTCAAAGATCGACATGTAGCTAAAATAAAGTTAAAAACTGTAATATTTCCTGCCACATTCTTCTCAGTGCATTACTTTCAATAACATTAAAGGATTTAAACATGTACGTGAAAAGAATAAGGAAAAGTTAAATAGTTATCTCAAATAATTTTCCTATAACGTGAGATATTATTGGTTAATTATTATAACAATTCTGTACTAGTAAAAAAATGACCATATGAGATATAAAATATTACATTGTTGCAATAAACTTGCATAGAAATTAATCTCAATTTCTAATAAGAGAAATTTGTCATTGATACGATTAAATTCAACGAATTACGTGGATTCTGCAAACAATTAAGTCAATGTTAAATTTACGCTGAAAATTTGCGTCAGATATTGCAATGATTTCTCGAAAAGCCGTTATTACAATCGAGACAGTTAAGCAGTAAAGTATGCACCTTGTATTCGTGACGGGTAACCATTCCGCGTGCGTGATTCGCAAATTCTGATCGAGCGCAGGCAGACGAGTTTCCACGTTCGATGGCAAGCTTGGTAATTCTCGAGGATCCGACGATATAACGATTTTTGCGTTTTCGCGAACCAACAGCCCGATGTGCTCGTCAAAACTTCCTTTTAGGCCAGCGTAGTCTTCCGGCTAAAAAAATTTGTTCACAACATAATTTTCATTAAAAAGATACCAATTTAATACATAAAGGGGAGGCAGGATCAAATTGACAATGTTGAATATTTACATGGCAAACTGGTATAAATTATTTTATATTGCATGTACCATAAAAGAAAACAAAATTGCAGAATCAGTAAAAGAAAAAGAGTATTTATAATCATTAAAAAAGATAGATATATTGTGCATACATTAACTGATTGTCTATAAGAAAATTGATCTTTATCCTAATAGGATTCTATGCTTTTATACAGGAAAACATGGCTTTACAGTATGGTTCTATAGTGGAGTAATTTCTAATTCATCTTTTATAGTTAAAGAGTGCACCATGTAAAATATTCACACAAGGAAATCCTATTAATTAATTCTCGAAGGAAGTTCCGCATGCATTTAACACGTCAAATTAGTCAAGTTGGAAATTCCATATGGAAATTTAATTAGTAACAAAAAATGAATCCCCTTTGAGTTTCTCTCTTTAACTAATGTCCTTCAGTTAGTTGCAGATAAGTTCAGTGACTTAACCAGCATGACTTATCAACTAACTGTAGGACGTCAGTTTGAAACTCGAACAGAATTAATCCTTTTTTTTATGAATGAAATTCGTATAAGTCATTTCCAGATGGAATTACCACGTGGGTTTCTGAATGGAATTTCTACGTGGAATTTCCAAACTGATTAATTAGACGTGTCAAATGTATGTGGAACTTCTTTGTGATACTTTAAATGGAATGTTATTTGCCATGATTGCTCGACATATTGTATTTTTTACATAAAAAACTATACATGTTTTTGTATATATTTTCACTAGCTGAAGTAAAATTACTAAAAATAAGTGTTATTAAGTCTATAAATTTACACTATAATTGATCAAATTTTATACTGACATCATACGTCAAGATAGTTGCACTGAACTATGGAACAAATTGTAACCAAGCCTGCTACACTACATACTTGACATAATTATTTAAACATATTCGTTAACTTAAAACAATTAAATCATCCATTTCTGTGTATTAATTATGATTCTGGTAGCGAAAACTAATTATTTGTCTCTTAATTAAAGTTTTCTACAAAAATATAGACGGTGCAACGATTAAATTAAACTTGAATTTAAACGTTGAATTTCAAAAGGTTTCATTTCATATTTGTAATAAAAATCTACTTCATTCGAATGCACTTTTAACTTTTCAACTAATTTCCACAATATAAAAGTATTAACAATAATTATAACTTATAAAACAATTTTCATGTTACATTTTTTTAATCAATTTCTTTTCACTTATTCCACAGCGACCAGCATTTTAATTTTGATTGATCAATTTAATTGCTCCGTTCGCGGAATAAAAACGAGTGCTCCATTTATTGGTACCATAAATTAAACATTATTCATATAAAGGAATTTTTTAATTTCTTTCGGAGACCGAGGCTTTTTTTGATGGCGAGCTCGTTGCAAAGTTTTTTTCTTTCAGCGACTCGTCGATGTATGTTCAGGTTGAAATACACAATTGCGCTATACGTTTTGTCAACTAATGACAAATAGTTATTATCGGAGATGAGTATAGTTTAAATCGCGTTAATTGGGAGCACTTGTGTGTCATAAATTTCGTCGAGTTTAGCCATTTGTTGCGAGCGCATTTACATGGTGCTTCCTTTGAAATATTCAATAAATCAAACTGCAATATGCAGGCCACGCGTAATTAAACGTTGACAAGGAAACTAAATTTAACGAAATAAAATGAACAATGAAGTAATTTTACTAACGATGTCTCATTTACGGATAAATTTTTTTCAAAGGACATGATTAAATTTAATGAGACGGCTCCACGCAACTTTGTTTTATTTACAATGATATAACATTTTAAATCAATTTATATCATCCAAATTTGACATTTCCTTAAATTTTTCAATATTTTTATAGAAATTTGTAAAACTTGAGGACATTTCAAGAATTATGACACTGAGAAAAAATTACTGATTTTAACTGTGTTTCAGATGTATATTCGTTTTTGAGTAAAAATTACAATTCTTTAAAAGGAAAAATTTCTGTTTCTTTTCTTTTAAAGAACAGTGATATTTACTCAAAAACGGATACACTGAGAGAAAATTTCGGTTATCCTAACTATAAAAATAAAGTTGGTTTTAGAGTCAACTAAGTACAGTTCACTTCGTGCAATAAATATGTAAAGTTGAGTCAACTATAAAGCAGAATTGAGAAAATCAATTAATAATAAAAATTAAATAATAAGGCTATAAAACATAACTATAATTAAAAATTTTTTAACGCAAAACTTTTAAGATATAATTTTAGTAATGTGTACTGTTTTTTGATGCCAATTTTAGTGAAATTTTTATTATATCAAGTTTATTTTATTGTTTTCGAAGTTGTTTTAGAGGTTAGGCTGTAAATTCTGTTCTGATATTGTTGTTGAAACTTTATTTCTCTATTTATCCTGCAGAATAAGGCTCGCAATGTCTGAGCCTGGTGTGGCAACAATTGAGATACGATAAAATTTGAAAGATAGTTATACTTTGACGTTATAAGAGAGGCAGTTATCAATACGAGCCTAGGGTACCATAGCAATCAAATGTGCCGCTGCATTTAGCGCAACTGCATTTGTATAGTTGACGCCAAAACCAACTATAATATAGAGTTGCGGTGGAAATAGTTCTGATGACTGCAGTTTACATTTGTTACAACTGTATTTACAGTTATTACAACTAAATATGTCACAACTCTACAAATTTAGTTCTGATAACTTTGTATATTTC